>PVJA010000636.1:0-162019 GCA_004027025.1 Myocastor coypus | reverse complement strand
TTTAAAATTTAATATTTTTATTGTTTAAATTTAACAATGGTTATATTACATATTTTCATCATCAGATCAGTTTAGATTAATACATATAGGTATATAAGATTGGTCAAACAATTAAACATTAACCCTTTTAAATCAACATTACTTTTTTTTTTCTTTTCCCCTTTCTTTTTTTTTGAAAGTTGACATATTGAGTATTGTCCTCACAATTGTTCTACAGAGTACAGTGTGTGGGCATGACCCACCCCTCTATTGATGTTACTTAGTAAACAGAAAAAAAAAAAGGAAAAGAATATACTTCTCTTTGGACTAAGAGGAAGCAGATACATACACAGTCAAATGTTCTGCAATTGCAGTGGGCCACCAGTGAAGCTTGTAATGTTGGAGGCTATTGAATCTAAGCCTCCTAAAGCTCATCTCACCAATCTAGCTCTGCAAAACATGCAACTTTTGTATCTAACAAGGTTAGTCAAATCCCCTCAAGATTTATCTCAAATCATGTATACCATTTCATAGATCTTTTGTCTGTGTCATCCATCTTGATGAGTGACAGCCATTGCTTGACAAGTTTGCTCTCTTTGAAAGCCTGAAAGAATGTTTTCTCTCTAGGTGACTCTCCTTAGACACACTACATATCATCAGTCCCTTTTCTCTGTGTCTCCAAACTCTCCTTGAACACAAAATTTGGGACTCCACTGAGTTACAGCATGTTATAGCACAGGTTCTCTAATGTCCTGAGTCCTCAATGAACTCAATTCTCATTGTGAAACTTAAGTACATCAGTCAACATACAACATCAACTCTTGATTGTGTTTTTGAACTCGATGGAATTGTACAATCCAACATTGTTTCTAGGAACATTATAGTAAACTGAACCTATTATGAAGCCTTACTAGGGTGTTGAGGAGAAATGTACAGTTTTTAAGTCTCCATTGTAGTGATCTTTTGAGTAACACCTATGTTTTGATATAGGGATTTCTGAAAAAAAGGTATGTTTTTTTTTTAATCTACCTATTTCACAGAATTCAGCTCCAAGTAACACCTGGTTCCTATCCAAAGTAAAAAAAAAAAGATATGTTAGAATACAAACATTTAAAAATGACCAGGATATCAAGGGAGTGCAACAAAAGACAGTGCAACTAGGACAGGAAAGAAGACTTCCAAAATTGCCTCTGGAAAGGCAAAGAAATGGAATAAATATGTTTGAAGCAAGTATTATATTATGAGGGGGATTAATATAAATTTTTATAATAATACTTTTATGCCAAACACCCATCTAATACACTGAGGAGGGCACAGTTGAGTGATTTGGAAGAGCTAGAAAAAAATAAGGATGTACATTTTTTTTCTTCTTTTTTTAGTTTAGGGAAGGGTCTATAGGATATTCAGGGTCTCATTACTAGATTAGACTCATACTGATCCATCTGCTTACAGCTTCCCAAGAGCTAGGATTACTGGTGCATGCCACCACACTCAGTTTCAGGGTGTCCTGGGGCGGGGCCAGCATGGCAGGCCCAGGGATCAAACCCTGGGCCTTGTGCCTGCTTGTAGGCAAATGATATATATTTCCACTACATTTATTCAAGACAACACTAGAAATTCATGCCAGCAGAAGTGTGAAGAGAGAGGAAAAAGCATCCAAACTCAAAAGAGAAAGTCAAACTTTTCTCGTTGGCAATGTTACACATTGTAATACATAAAGAAACCCTAAAACTCAAAAACAAAAAACTCTGTAAAATGAATAAACAAACTCACTACAGCTACAGCATACAAATTCAAAATATAAAATTCAGAAACAATCTGAAAACTAATCTAGAAAATCATATATTATATGTTTCAAAATAGAACACCTAATATTAAATTTAATTGGGTGCTTTACACTGAAAAATATGCAAAACTGACGAAACAAATTGAGAACATGAATAACCTGTTTCCATGGACTGGAAAATTTAATACTGCCAAGTTTAATGATTTTATTATTTTCAAAAATAATCTCTAGGAAAATATTCACATTCTTCACAGACATAGAAATAGGTAAGTGGATGTATCTAGGGACTATACTTATAAGTGAAATACATCAGACTCACATGTATATTGTATAGTATCCCTCCTGTAAGAACCAGAAAGAAGAAATAAAACCTGAAAATTATAACAGATACAGTAAAACAGAAAGAAATGGAGCCTAAGGATTAAACAATGAAGATGAGAGGAGAAAAGAGGAAAAAAAGGCAAGGGCCAATCCCTGAAAATACATACACCTAATGCTTGAGGTGATTATACCAAAAATTTTTATCAGTTTTTTTGAAAATAGCAATTAATGCGTGTATTTTTTACCTTGAGTAACTCTTCATGCTGGTATCTGTGATCTAAACAACTACATCCAGGACAGAAATGTGTAATTCAAAAACCATGCTTGAATACTTGTCATCTTGATCTTCTACATGTGTACCATTTCTAATATCATATTAATTTTTACTATATTCTTTTCAAAATAAATTTGAAAAAAAGACCTTAAAAAGACAAAAAGAAAAACAAGAGGGACAAGAGCAAAAATTTAAGGTTTCTGGAAAGCAAGCAGCAATATGCAATCATATGTCCAATCTTACATAACTGTATCTGTTATTCTGTGCAATAGGTTTGACAATAAAACTAGATAATATATCAGTCATTGTCAATCAGTTTTCTTGTTTTGAAAATCTGTAACATATACATTGTATGTTGCCCTGTTTCTGTCATTGCTTTTGATTTTTGTTCTTGCTTTTGTCTTTTACTTTTCAAAATGAAATAACACAATTAAAACAAGAAACGTCAATTCTAAAGGTAATATGAACTACAAGAGATCTCAAATAGTCAAAGCAATTGTCAAATGCACAAAGATTAATGCACCACAATATGTGACTTCAAAGAGTATCTTGCCTAACTTTAGCAAGAACTTGTAAGAAGCAGCATCTACTCTAGGAAACAGTGATCAGATTTTATGTAGGTTCTGATTGCACGTAAGTGTACATTTTCATAACTAATAGTGGAAGCAGAGAGGGAAAAAAGTTTCTCCTGACTACATTTTTAATTTAATTTCAATGAGCAGAATGCATCACAATAAAAATTCTTTGAGAAATGGAAGTTGCTCTGCTGAATACTCAGTACAATAAAGCATTTTGAACTGTTGTGTTGTTCTGGTGTCGGTGCCAAAAGGAACGACAAGAAACCTGATGAATTTAGCTCAGAGGTCTCACTGAGACTTGCCTCTCTCGCAGTGAGCCCCCGACCCACCAAAGGATATTACTTTGATTGGGTATTCAAGGATAGGCTAAGGAATTTGCATAACTGCTTTGGGAAATACAGACTAGAGATCACTACCTCTTTTACCATTTATAGAATGTTAGGTTAGTAGAAATGCTAATTGAAAACATTCCAAGTAGGGGAGGAGACAACCAGTAACATCCCAGGCAAGGGAAGGGACAACAACCAACAACCAAGGAGCCATTAGAATAAACGGTTATCTGCCTCCTTGAATCCAGGTTTCAGGAATCCCCGAGTAAACCCCTACAGCTGTTCTTGGGCTTTATTGTTCTCTACTTAAGATGCTCAGTCCTTATCTCTGCATTGAACCCTGAGTGAGAGGTTGCAATGGGTTTAAAATAAAACAACATGAAATGAGAAGAAAACAAGACTTGTACTCCAGTGGAATGGAAAAGAGCTCAGAAAAACCCAATATATTTGCTGGCAAATTTTTTTTTTTACAAAGGTGCCAATGGCACATGATTTCAAAACAAAATTTGATTAACGGTATTGGATGAAGGCTTTTAAATAAAACAAATATACACATGAAGAAGAAAGCAATAAGGTGCCTCTCTCCTACCTATCAAGCAAGGCAACTGAAAATGGATTAAGGACTTAAAAATATTAAGTAAAGCCACAATGATATTAGGAAAAAATATATAAAATGCTGCATGGCATCTACGCCAGCCAGAGATTTTTAGCTCAGACATCAAAATCAGAGGCAAACAAAATGACGACTGACAAGTGGACTACATCAAACTAAGATCTTAAACACAGAAAAAGAAATAGAAGAATCAGGAAATTGCCTGAAAAATGGGCTGAAACATTTGAAAATTACACTTATGATGTGTAAGAGATAAATATATAGTTTCTGAGGAACTCAACTGAAAATAAAAACAAATAAAAACCACACAATTTAATTAAATGGGTTAAAGAATTAAATGAACATCTTTCAAAGACATAAAATAGCCAATATACATATAAAAAGCTGCTTTAAATCACTAAACACCAGATAAATATAAATGAAAACTAGAATGAAATATTATCTACCAGAATTTGAAAGCTTATTATCAAAGGCAATACATAACAAATGATGACAAGAATATGGAGAAAAGAGAACTTTTACACAATGTGGATAGGCATGTATATTAGTGCAAACATTGGGAAAAATATTATGAGGATTCCAACAAAAGGAAAAATAGAACCATCGTATGATTTAGAAATCACACCACTGAGTAAATATGCGAAGGAAGCAAATTCAGGATGTCAGAGAGTCTCTTGATCTCCTATGATTTGTACAGCAAAACTAACAATTGTCAAGAAATGGGATCTTTTTAAATACCCATCCAAAAATGAAAAAATAAAGAAAATGTAGCAAAGGGACAATGGAATGTTTCAGGTATATAAAAAAAATGAGCATCAGAATCTTGGTCATCAAAGTGCTGTGTATAGATCTAATGATCATAATATTAAGCCAGCCATAGAATAAGCACAGGACCATTACTTCAAGTTATTTATATAGGGATTCTACAAAACAGCTGAGCTTGTGGAAGCAGAGACTAGAATAGTAGTTTCCAGATGCAAGATATTACAGAAAGGATACAAAGATTGATGTACAGGTAAAAACTCACAACCAAGTGGAGGAGACATAGCCTAGTATTCTATTACACACAGGAGAGTGCTATAGGAAAGTGTTATTTCATACTAAAAATAATTTCAGCTTAAAATTGCTGGCTTTCTGAATATCAAATGCCTTAGACTTAACATAGAACTAGTATTTTCCATCAATCATTGATATTCTAATAAATCCCTTTAGAATGTGATTAAAAACCAATTACACACTTTTACACAGAAATTTAGAAATCTATCCATATACAAAATTATAGCAGACTAAGTGCCTAAGTTATAGGGTAATAATATTACTAAGCTTCTCTTCTGGAGGGGTAACAACTTAAGTTTGCAGACCAAAAAATTAGAGAAAAAGAAGGGCTACAAAGATAGCCAATATTTTGTCCCTAGCCCTTCAGGGTCAGTGAGGACTCAGGACATAACAGAACCTGTACTGTAACACCCTATAACTCAATGAGGTCCCACATTTTCTGTTCAAGGAGAATATGGGGCCACAGAGGAAAGGGACTGATGATGTATAGTGTGCCTAAGGAGAGACACCTAGAGAGGAAACATTGTTTCAGGCTTTCACAGAATGAAAATAGTCAAGCAGTGGCCATGAATCATCCAGATGGTTGACACTGACAAAAGTTCTACAAACTGCTGTATATGGTTTCAGGGTAAATCTTGAGAGGATTTGACTGACCTTGTCAGATACAAAAGTTACTTTTTTTTTTTTTTTTTTTTTTCTGCTATGTAGGGCTTGCTTTAACTTAGTTATCCAGCAGAAAAGTTTAACCATGAGGTGCAAAAAGTAAAGCCATATTAATATGCTGAGCTGTAAAAGGCTCAAGTCAGTAGCTTCCAACATTGCCAGTTCTGCTAATAACCCACTAGTATCATGGACCACTGGACTATATAAACAGTTACTTTCTCTTAGTTCAATGAGAAGAAATATTTGTACTAATAGTGTTTAGAAAAGTTGTCATGTCTGCATTTTGTGCTCTGAGTAACTACTGTGAAGACAACAATATACATTGCATTAATTATTGTGGCTGTTCTACTGTGTTTTGAGACTGTCTCATTTTTTTCCTTGTTAAAATTAATAAAATTTTAAAAAATAATTTGAAAGAGGACTTTGCATGCTTTCATCATTTACTTTGAAATGTTTCAAATGGTTGTTAACTATTCTGAGTTGATCATTACACAGTGTATAGTTGCATTGAACCAACACACTGTACCACATAGCAAAGCATAATTAGTATTTGTCTATATACAAAGGCATTTCATGCTTTTTAAAACTTATTAAAATAGCACTTCCACATTAAACCACAAAACAGAAAGCCATGGTTTTTCTAGGTGCACATAGAATATTCAGTGACATAAATGATTTCCTGGATCGTGAAAAGAATCTGAATTTAAGAGAAATGAAGCCATATAGAACATGCTATATGTATTTGAATTAAATTTAAAATATATTAATGGTAAACATCTTATACTGTATACAAACAATTATTCACCATCATAATTAGAATCCAATAGTCTTTAGTTACATAATATTATGATCTATTTTATACTGGACAGGAGTTCATCTTTGCACAATGCATTCGTTGGGGAATACCTTTCTTTAATTTTCCAGTAAATTTCTCTCTACCTGAGCTTTTATGGATAAGTACTCAGTAATTATATTACCTTTCTGATCACTAATTGTGTTGCAGATTATTAGGACGTTTTTGTGAAAAAGAATAGGAGGTGATTCTAACATCAAAGTGCATTGTTTGGAATTCTTAGAAAACATCAAAATGATAAATGCATATCTGTTCCTTTTAGTCAGTGAATCAGGTAAAAATCAAATGAGAAGCTTGAATATTTGGAATTGAATGCTAAACAAAGGTGCAGCAGTTCTAAAACCTTTTTAAAAATGTATTTGGTTGTTGCAGGGTCTCACTACATGGCTCAGATATAGTGATCAATCCTCCTGCTTTCAGTCTTCCCAGCCCTGGGATTACATGTATACACCTCCACACCCATACTCTGGCCAACTCAGCCTGCCCTGGGGGTAGGGCTGGCACAGCATGTGATGCTGGGGATTGAATTGCTGTTCCTATGCTTGCCTAAACTAGCCTAAACAGGCATTTAATCTGCTGAGCTACCATGCCGACATCTCAAAAACTTATAAAATGCAGCTAAAACACTAGCTTAGAAGAACATTAAGTTACATATATTCATTTGAAAACAAAATTACTGATATAATCTTACATATTAAGCACATGGAGTATTCAAATAACAAATATGTAAGAAGAAAAAGGTAAACAATAAAAAACAAAGAAATAGAAGCAAATATTGGAGGGAAGCAATGAAATTGAAAGCTGGTTCACCCGAACCAAGGAAATATGAATGAAATTAGCAAATATTTAGTTAGATGTGAACAAGTTAAAATGGTAACACAACTTATATTATCAAGAAGATTTTATTTTCATTATATAAAAATACTGGGGAGGGTCGGATAGAAATGTTGCATTCAACTTCATGCCCGTTTGCTAATATGAAAGAGATAATATCCTTGAAAAAATAATTTATCAAAGTGATACAAAGATAATTTTAAAACCACACTAACTCTATATTTAAAATTGAATTTGCCTGGCATGCCTGCAGTCCAGCACTTGAGAGGCAGAGGTAAGAGGAACACTGCAAATTTGAAATCAGTCTGTTTACAAAGTCAGTGGAAATCTAGCCCAAACTGATGGACAAAATCCTGTCAAATAAATAAATAGTAAATAAAATTCATATTTTAAAATCTTCAAGCAAGAAATATCCTGCCTCAGATGTATTTAGTAATATTTCATGTCACATATTTAGGAATTAAACCAGTTTTAAACATTTCATTTTAGAAAACAAGTACATAAAAAGGACTTTATAATTTTTGGAACCAGTATCTTTCCAAACTCAGAGTCAAGTCTTACAATAATATAAAACAACTGTAAGCTGGTATTCCTCAAGGATATAAACATAAAATAATTGGCAAAATACAAGGAAATTATATTTCATACAAGATTTGGGATGTGGATTATTTCTAAAATGAAATGATATCATCAAAAATACTACTAATCCAATACTTTATTTTAAATATATGATAATCTCAATAGATGCAGACATTAAAGTTGCCAAGTTCAAAAGGAAGACACCTGTGTCTAACCCTGATAAATGGAACTTAAGGGTAGACTATGAAGCGTGGGCTGTTATATGTGATTATGCTGAGAAAAGAAATTACCACATTAGAGACAGCCAGCAGCTAAAGGGCAGCTCATAGCTAGAAGAGAGTGCTTGGAGACACACTGTCCCCCAAGCCAAATCCAAAGCAGCAACTTACTGTGACTATAAGAACAGTTTTACCTGGCATCTTCAGTCTCTTGCCAAACAGTGCTCACTGGCCCCACCTGATATCATAGTCACCAAAAGAGTTTTCTTTCAAAACACCTTACATACTCTTTCCCTAACAAAATATCAACTTTTTGTTTTATTCTTAGATACACTAGGGACCACCATAGCCTGTCATGTTCTTCACTGTAAGCCTGTTGTTTATTCCTAAATAAAAAATTATTTTATTGGAGATTTGTTCATCTATTTTTGTTTGATTTTACTGCAAAAAAAGCATTTGGCAAAATTCAGTATCACCTTATAAGAAAAATTCTTAAGAAACTAAGGATAGAAGAGAAGCCACTTAACCACCATAGTTACATTCTTTCTTTAATTTTTTTATTCATTATTGTATTGAAGAACATAGATAAATGAAGGAAAGGAAAAAGATATATAATTTGTAAAATAAACAAAATTGCTCATCACAGTATATGATTGTATGTATAAAATAAGAATGCACAAAACCAATATAAAACATTTACCTTCATATTGTAGCCATAAGCAACTCAGAGTTATAAAGCCTCATAAAATACTATGTGGAAATATTTTGATACCTTACTTTAAGATTTTTCAGGCCACCAGATAGCTCAGGCAGAGCACTGAGGACCAGAGTTCCATCCCCATGCCGTGCTGGCCCCACACCTGGGGCACATTGAGAGGGTGACTAAGACTACGTGTGGTGGCACATGCCTGTAATCCCAGTACTTGGGAAGCTGAAAACAGGGCAATCACCAGGAGTCTGATCTGTGCAGTGAGACCTTGTAGAGTCTGTACTAAATACATAAAAGACTTACCGTAAACCTGTAGTAGTCAAGACAATGTGATATTGGCCCAAGCATAGATATATAGCTTACTAGAATAGAATGGAGAACCAGGTAA
Source organism: Myocastor coypus (assembly GCA_004027025.1). Lineage (NCBI taxonomy): Eukaryota > Metazoa > Chordata > Mammalia > Rodentia > Myocastoridae > Myocastor > Myocastor coypus. Next base: position 152,839 of record PVJA010000636.1, on the reverse strand, counting down.
CAGATTTGTATGTTACACCTAATTTTGCAAATGAACACTGGGTAAATGAATAAATCCTCAATACTGAACACTATTTGTCTTTAGGTCAATGTAAATTAAATTAATAATGGGGTAAACCTGCAAAGTAAAATTGTTGAAATAATGAATCTTAAGGTTTCTAGGGCCAGCCAAATAACTCAGTGGATTAAAGTGCCTTCAAGCAGGTATAGGGGTTGCAGTTCAATCCCTAGGCCTGGCATGCCAGCCCACCCCCAGGGAGGTATGCTGGAAAGGACAATGAGACTGGGTATGCTAGCACACCTGTGATACCAGCTCTTGGGAGGTCAAGTTTGATCTAGTAGTGAGATCCTGAATACCCTATAGATCCTTCCCTAAAAAATACAGAATAAAAAATAATCTTAAGTTTTCCAGAGGTTGCAGCACAGACGAAACTTTCAGCCATTGCTGGTGGGGCGAAACCAAAGTTATAACTTTGGAAAACTGAGGCTATTTCTTAAAGCATATAAGACATATTTAAACAGTATAAACCCGAAATGCCTTTAATATTCACAATCATTGTAAATACCTCCTCTGAAAAACTTTTTCATGAATATTTTAGCAAAGTTATTCATAATGCAAGTGAAAGATAACAGAAACTTAAAATTTAGATCCAACAACTGTTAGATGATCTGAAAAAATACTAAAACTGACCACAATAAATAAAAAATCAGAGCACAGCATAAATATTATTAAAGACTGGCTCACAAAAATAGCAGACAACTGCCTAGACATACAGAAAGAAATTAACACATATATAAGTGAAGAGCATAGAATTTAAATAACAAACTTGAAGATAACCTCACTTCACCACATTATGCTCAAAGTTCCAGAAGTCTGTAACAGCAATTGTATATTAAAAGATATTAGAAAAAGGTAACAAATTATATACGAAGCCAAACTTATTAAGATTACAGCAGACGTTGCTACATAAAACTTAAAAGCCAGGAAGATTTGGAGTGAAATGTTTCCAACCTAAAAGGATGATACATTTCAGCTTCCATTTACATGTGTTGTAAAACTTTCCTCTAAAATGAATAATGAAACAAAGTATTTTTAAGACAAACAGCATTTCAAGAAAGTCATAACCGCCAAACGAGCAGTGCAAAAGTCGTCAAGGATATCCTAGAGAGAAACAATGAAGCCACCAATGCCAATTAAGTTAAAAAGAATTAATGTACCTGGTGGGATGAAGCTAAAAGGAGGAAAATAAGGCAGTCACCAACAAGAAATTATACAACCAAGATAAGTCAATATTTTTCAGTAATAACTTTCAATGTGAATGACCTCAATTTACCCTCAAAAGACACACACTAGCAGAATGGACCGAGAAAAAGTCAGCAATATGTAGTATATAAAAGACCTTACTTTTAATTTAAGAAGATAACCTCAGATTAAAAATTCAAGGATGGAAAACAATATTCCATGGAACAAGAGTTGATAAAAACCAGTAGTTGCTATCCTAATTTCAGACAAGGTTGACAAGCTAAGGCTGATTAGAAAAGACAAAGATGGCACTACATATTGGTTAAAGGAATAATTGAACAGTGAAGAGTTAATAATTATAAATGTATACAATAAACACTGGTGGCCTCAACTTCATAAAATAAATACTAATAGAAGTGAAAAGTCAGATAAACACCAATGCAATTGTTGTAGGACACATTGATACTTCAGTATAATGTAATATAGATAAATAAGATGTTAAATAAATATCAGAATTGAAACAAATCATGGAAAAAGTGGATTTAATAGATAACTAGAGAGTTTTCAACCCAATAGCAATATACATTTTTCTCAGCAGTATTGAGATTTTTGCCAAAGTAGAGCTACACTAGCCAATAAAGCAAATCACGGTAAATGCAAATGAATCAAAATCAGCTAAAGCATATTATCAGGTCAGAGTGAAATGAAAACAGAGATCCATGGTAAAAGGCACCACAGGTGTTATGCAGACACATGGAAATCAAGTAATCACTCTCTACAATAGTCAAGGTGTCACAGATGAAGTTATACAAGAAATTAGACTGTTTCTACGATCAAATGACTAAACCAGAATGTCATACTAGAACTTGTGGGACAAAATAAATGCAGTCCTAGAAGAGAAGTTCACATCAGTGAATCTTCTAAGCAGAAAAAAACTGAATAAAATCTAATAAATAAACTAATGATGCATCACAAAGTCCTAGAAAAACAAAAACAACACAAACCCAAGGTAGTATGAGGAAATAAATTACAAAGATTAGACAGGAAACTAACAAATTTGGGACTAAAATAAAGCAAAGAATCAATGAATCAGATATAATTCCTTAAAAGAGTAAACAGAGAGACTCTTAGGTAATCTTACAAAACAAGCAGAGGCCTAAAGCAAAATCAAAATGGATTCTTCCTGAATCTAAAAGATCACTGGCAACTACTTTGAGAACTCGTATTCCCATAAAATGGAAATTTCAGAAGAAAGGAACAAATTTTTAGATATATATGAACTATCAAAAACAGAAACAAGGGGCTGGGGAGATAGCTCCGAGGCACAAGTGCCTGCCTGGCAAGTGCAAGGTCGTGAGTTTGAACCCCAGTCCCGCAAAAACAAACAAACAAACAAACAAACAAACAAACAAACAAAAAACCAAAAACAGAAACAAGAAAATATAGAAATCTTGAATAAGTCAATATAAAGGAGTGTAATTCAAGAAGTAGTAAAATCCTATACCAATTAAGAGAAGCACCAACCTGACTGACTCAATGATGTATTCTACAAGAATATTAGAGAAGGTCTAATTCCAATATTTCTCAGATTCTTTAATGAAATAAAAAAAGGAGGCCGGGTGTGGTGGCTCACGCCTGTAATCCCAGCACTCGGGAGGCTGAGGCAGGAGGATCGGTGCGAGTTCGAGACTAGCCTGGGCTACAAAAGTGAACTCAAGGCCAGCCTGAACTGCATAACAAGACCCTGTCTCAAAAAGACAAAAAAAAAAAGGAACTGTACTCTCATATTTATACCTGGAATCAAATGTCATCCTGATTCAAAATCCAGAAAGAAACACTCCTCTGTCAACTAGATCTAGAGGCCAGTCTCTTTAATGAACATAGGTACAATAATCCTCAATAAAATACTGTTAAAGAGACTGTTTAAGATATGCAAATCAACATATGCAATACACATAAACTGAAGCAAGGACAGAAATAAAGTGGTCGTTTTAAGTCAGAGATTGTGATGATCATGATGCCTTCTGTCTTGCTGCTGCCCAAAACTGCCTTTGCTATACTCTTTCCAAAATAATTTTAGGAATATTTTATCTAGATTTGTGAGGTATGCTAACGGTATTTTTATAGGGATTACAGTAAATCAGCATAACAGTTTTGGGAATATGGCAATTTTAACACTGCCTGACTCTTCTTATCCATGAGCAAGGGATACAGGGATGCCGTTTGTGTACAGGAATGCTATTGACTTTTGAGTGTTGACTTTGCATTCAGCTATGCTACTGAATTTGTTTATTAATTTTAGAAGTCTTTTGGTAGAGATTTTTGGTTCTGTATTTATATGATCATATGATCTGTTAATGACAACAGTTTAAATTTATTTTCATATACTTATTCCTGTTGCCTAATTGCTCTGGCTAATGTTTTCAAAACTATATTGAATAAGAGTGGCGATTATGGGAATCTTTGTCTTGTTTCTGACTTTACAGCAAAAACTTTTAGTTTTTGTCCATTTGGTATGATGTTGGCTGTTGGTTAGTTATAGATGAAAAATTACTGTGGCAAAATTAGCACAACACTGGCAAAAACAGCATAACAAAACAAAACGGAGTAGATTAGAAGATGCAAACACAGCTACAAACATACTCAATCACCTTGTCTTTGTTAGAGTCCAAACATGTTCATCAGAAGAAAAATGGCCTCTTTAATAAATTGTGCTAGAAAAACTGGCTTTCAACATGCTAAAGGCTAAAACAGACTCATGTCTACCACCATGCACCAGTTAGTTTTAATTTTTTGGTAGAAAGGACTGAAATCAGGGCTTTGTGCTTGCAAGTCAGGAGCTTAAACCTCCCTGAGTCATCTTCCCAGTACAACCATGTACCAGTTTAAAGGGATAAAAGATCTAAATGTTAAAAAAGAAATAAAAATCTACTGAAAGAGAAAGTAGACAAAATCTTGAAGAGAGGAGTAGGCAGAAACTTCATGAACAAAACCCAAGCTGCACAAGAAGTACTGCAAAGAATCAGTAATTGGAATCTGATCTTGCTAAAAGTCTTTCCACATCAAAAGATATCACCAAGGTCCAGCCAAATAGTTCAGCAGATTAAAGTGCTTCAAGCAGGTGCAGAGGTCTGGGTTGGATCTCCAGGCCTGCTGTGCCAGTCCCTATCCCCAGCAGGGGCATGCTGAGACAGCAATTGAGACTGTGGTGGCGTGCGCCTATAACCCTTGGGAAGCTGTAAACAGTGGATCATTATGAGTCTGATCTGGTAGTGAGACCCTGAGCACCCTGTAGAACATTTCCTAAAATATAAAAGAAATCACCAACAGAGTGAAAAGAAAACTTAAAGAATGTGAAAGAAAAAAGAATTCTATCTTGAACATAGAAAGAACTGAAAAAAATAGAACTGCCCAAATTCAAAGACCCAATCCAAAAATGGTCATCTGAGGTGAATATATGCTTCTCAGGTAAAGAAGTAAAAATTACAAATAAATATCTGAAGAAAATGTTCAACATCATTGGTCATTCAAGAGATGTAAATTAAATCAACATTGAGCTTCCATCTCACTCCGGAAAGAATGGCCATCATGAAGAAATCAACAAATAAATGCTGGAGGGGCTGTGGGGAAGCCCCTCTGTTGGTGGAACTGTAGACTTGAATAACCCCTGTGGAAATCATTGTGGAAATTCCTCAAATTACTGGGATTAGACATTCCATTCAAGGCATCTATTCCCATTCTGGGTAATTTTTAAGAATTGAAAACGTCATAATATAGTGATATACGTGCACACATGTTCATTAGTGGCACAATGTGTTATAGCTAAATCCTGGGAATAGCTAAAATGTCCATTGCCTGGAATGGATAAAAAAGATATTAGATTTTACACAAAGGAGTATTTCTCAGTTGTAAATAAAGATAAACTCAAGGCGTTTGTAAGTAAATGAATACAACTAGAGACTATACTCATAATTGAAATAATTCAGACCCACATGTGTAAATATATTATCTCCCTAGTATAAGAATCTGAAAAAGTAGATGAAATATGAAAGATATAATGGGTACAGTACAAGGAAAAGAAATTGAGAAAATGGAATAAACAATCGGGATGAGAGAAAGGAGAACAGATAGACGAAAAGGAAGGGAAAATCATGTATACATATACACAGGATAGTGAAGATGATTGCACTACTAATTTCTATCAGTCTTCTGAAGGTAGAAGTTAATGCTTAATTTATTTTGGTGTGACATTTTGATAACAGTTATCTCAATTTTACTTTGAATTTACATTGAACAGAGCAGAATTTGGGGTGAAATTGGATGGTATGGAACCTGTGATAGCATTATGCATTTGTGGAAAGGTTTACTGTACGCTATTAACTGAAATGTTTAAAATTTTTTTTTATTTTAACCAATTTTACATGCTTATATCTGGTTATCTGAGCAACTACATCGAATATAACAATGCACAATATAACAACCACTGTTGAATATCTGTCATTTTGGTTTTACTTTGAATTTGTGTATCATTTCTAATGTCTAAGCTATAATTTTCTAAAGAGACAAAATAAAAATATCATACTGTAGTAACATCTATGCACCATATTTATAGAAGCACAATTTGTAGTAGTTAAATCTTTGAAACAACCCAAATGCCCTTCAACAATGTAATGGATAGAAACAATGTGGTAATTTTATAAACAGCAGTACTACTTATCTATAAGGAAGGATAAACTTGAGGCTTTTATATATAAATATATGCAGCTAGAGACCATACTCATAAGTGAGATAAATCATGCATAAACACCATATTGTCTCCCTAGCGTAAGAAATTTAAAAAGTACAATAAATATTGTGGAAAGAAAAGAAACTGCTCAGAGAATAAATGGGATTTGGAAAGATGGAAAAGAGGAGGGAGAAATGAAAAAAATATGTACAAGAGAGCTAAGATACTTATTCTAATAATTTCTTTTATTTCATTGAAAAGATCCATTTGTACTTACATATTTTGATCATTTTGCATGCCTATCTATGGCTTATAATCTGACCAACTTCTTTGAAAAATACAATTAATTAATGTTAACATTATTAATTTTCTATTATCCTGCTCTGAAATTTACTACAATATTTTGTTATTGTAAAAGTATAAATTTTTAGAGGCTAGGGAGATAGTGCAGTGGCATAAGCACCTGATTACAACGGCAAGGTCTCAAGTTTGATGCCTGGTACTGGAAAAAAGTGCAAATAAAAATATAAATTTTATTCTAAAATAAAATATTAAAATTGTCTTCCCAATAGATGGAGTAAAAGCATTTGTAATAAAGACTGTGAAGACATTAGAAATAAAAGATATTTTTGTCAATCTGACAAAACATAATGCAAACATATCCTAAAACAACAGCACATTTTTGCAAGGTTATAAAAATTAACACTCTCAGATAATATTGTTGAGAATTAAAGTTATTTAAAAGTATACTTTCGAACCCCGGTCCTGCCAAAATACTAAAACAATAAAAAAATAAAATGCCTTTGTATTACAAATAAAAGACATCTTTAAAAAAAAAAAGTATACTAATGGACACCAAGACAGTGTGTATACGAAATGAAGAGAAAATTATAATGGCTTTGCAGTTAAGCCACTGTAGAAGTTCCTAATAATCTTCTCCATCAAAACATTGTAACTAAAAAGCTAAATACACAATCATTCCAGTTAAATAAGTAAATGAAGATTCAATAAATATAATGAAGCATACCTACCATAAAATGACATAGAAGTTATTTTAATGATATAGAAAGGAATTTGTACTGAGGTTTGAACTCAGGACCCTGCATCTGCCGGGCAGGCACTTGTGCTCCTACTTTTCCCATCTTTCATATTTAATGTTTTAAAGAATATAAAGTAGTAACAAAAGCATTATAAATGATATAAGATTTCATTAAACGTGGAAATAGGAATTCAACTTTTACTGTTTTCTTTGTTAAAATGCCAAAATAACATCAAAGCATGAAATATACGTTGCTTTTTAAAAGTTTCCTTACATATAAGCACAATTGGAAAAAGATAATCATTGGCCTGATGCCAAAACCCAAGGAACTGGAAGGTCCAAATCACAGTGATGGAACTGTAGATCTTATTCTTGTGAAGAGGGCAGAATTTTCCAAAGAAGAAGGAAGAAGATCTTTGTCTAGAGAAATTTTAGGTAGAGAGGAACACAAGATAGAAAAGAGAGAGGTGCGAAGTCCTGTTCAAGCATTGAGAAGAAAAGCTGCCTCTGAGATGAGCTGATCTCCAGCCCAATGGTTAGTCCTTTAGGGTCCTCAAGCTGAAGTGTTGACAGCTCTGCTGAGCTACAGGCTCCATGGAGGCCAAACTTCATGTAAGATCTTAGAACAATAAATGAGCAAATGCAATACAAAGAAGTTCACACATGTTGGTCTAGTACCAGGTCCATCAGGATATCAGAGAACAAGGTAAAGTAACCCAGGAGGAAGGGAAATTTGACAAAGAGAAGCACACCCTAAAGATTCTACATCAGAAGACCTGCTCTACCTTCAGTGATAATACGCATTATTTCATGAGCCCCTGCCTCAGGCCTCAGTTTTCTCTGCTACACAGTGGATTGGAGGACCATCAACCCAAGATGTAGGACAAGCAAAACACAGGCTGGAAGAAAAGTTGTTTTAAGAATCCAGAACAAGGAAAAGACTATACTAAATGGAAAACTATCTCATGAGTGGATTTGTGAGAAAGAAAAATAAATTCAAATGTAGCTCAGAGTCCAGGTTCAAGATTATCTGTGGTGTAATTATAGTTTAGAGTGAGAGGACTTCTACTATGGAAGCCATCTTTATACAGCTGCCCTCATCATATCATGTAAAATTACACATCTATTGTTACCACTTCTGTGAGTTTTACCATTCAGTCAAATAGCTTGTCTTGTGGTGATTTCTATGGTTTCAGATTTAAAAAGCTGATAAACAGTCCTGCTCATATGTTTAGTCTTCTATACTCATCAACAATATCCTTCACTAATTTATTTTGCCTTTCTTTTTACCCCTTGACAGTATTTTTTGCCCTTTTCCTTATTCTTTTACTACTTGTTTTCTGTCTCCTTCCCCATCTCCATCATTCTCTCTCCATCTGTCTCTCTCTTGTTCTTTTTCCTTTCTCTCTCTCTCTCTCTCTCTCTCTCTCTCTCTCCACACACACACACACACACACACACACACACACACACACACACACTAGTTTTCTGGATAAAAGGCAATAATACATGCATTCATGAAGGAGACACATTATAAAGTACAGGAAGAACAGATTAGCAGCACAGACTGATGTACCCAGCTACTAAGAGTAATGGGAAAATTGAGAGATGATTAGAGGTTGCTCACTTTAGGTTTTCTTGAAGAGGCTAAAACACAATTCTGGTCAGCATAAGAACAAAAATATCATCATAATTTCATGACTTCATATTGCTAAGCTTGCAATCCTATAAGCTATAAGAGTATAATGAGCATTCAGAGTCATTAGGAATCACATTTGGTCAAATTTAAATGATAGAAAGAGTGTTTAATATTTTAGGCATTATTCCCCAGAGATATGGAACGAATGCAATCTGGAGATATTAATAAGTTAGTTTCTGCTTACCTTGAGCATGCACTGGAACAGTGAAGAGGAGAGAAACAAGTCCCTGGAGAAAGCAGTGTCCATGCATGGTCGCTTGGACGCTCTGTCTTCAGGTCACAGTCTCTGCTTGCTCACACAGTGCAAGGAGCCTTCCCAGCCCTTCACGGGTGCTCCTATTTCAGGAAAGAGGTTATATAGTCATCCCCCCTGACATGTCCATGTTTATGCAGCCAATAGAAATTCACTTTAACCTATTCTTTGATGATTTGCTATCATCAGAGGCAGTATGAAAAGGAAACTTTCTAAACCTTTAACGCCAATTAACAGCTGCATCTTACATATCTCCTTATATGAGATACAGAGATTTCTGATATCATGTGTTTCTGACTCCAAGACTCATAGAGGAAAGCTACATAAAAAATATGTGGCTTTCTTTTCATCAGGGGTCTTGATCAAAGGCTGATTCAATTCTTGCTGTGAGATCAAGTCACAGTGACAATATTTTGGTATCTGTTACATTTTCTGTGAAGAATAAATGGATTTTTCCCCTTCAATGAAACTTAGACCTGCAGTGTTGATAGACTGCATGCTGTGGTTGAAAGGAATCAAGAAATAACTAATGGTAAAATCAAAAAATCAGGTGAGTAGGAAATTTGGATTAAAATGGTGAAACAGCTCAGGAAAATGTAAGTAGGATGGGCAACAGGGGGCCATGGTTATTAATTGTATAAGATTTAATATACTCTGCTTCAATTTTTAAGCTGTAAGTGAACCACATAGAGAACTGGGACAGTCTTGAAGACTGTCTGAATCTATCAAGTCTGTCTCCCTTCCTCATTTCTTAAGAAAATATTATCCAAAAGACTACAATGACCAGTAAAGGTAGCCCATATTGGAATAAATTATCTTCCCTGGAACATGGTGGGACCACAGGCTACCAGTGAGGTCCAAGGCGATTTCTTCCATTATAGTGCAGCAGTCCACATCTGATACCCAGTGTTCAAGGGCTGGAAAGAAGAGCTGTCCTGCTCCTGGGTCCTCCATTTCAGCATTTCCTCTTTTTCTCTCCATTTCAGTAGACACAAGTTAGTGTACTTTCTGTTTGTTCCCTGGCCTCTACCAAACTTCTAATTATGATGCTCTTAGCACAGTAGTCACGAATACAACAGCTGGACATCATATTCTTCCACTTGATAAAGCTTTTGCTGTTGTATCACATTAAAATATTAGTTCCCATTTGTGATGGGGAAAGAAAACTTCGGAGTTTCAAAAATCATTCTCCACAGATTCTGAGGATGAAATAAGACAAACTGTGTAAGGGCTATGGATCATGCATAGCACCTGGGTAACATTCAATTAATATTAATTATTGTATTCTACAAATGTTAAACCAATCTGTTATACATAACTGACTTTTGAACATATAATAGATACTAGAGGAAAAAATGTCAGAAACTGCCTTGGTCCCATAGCTTAACTATGTAGAGTGACAATGTATTAAGGTAGCAAATATTATAATAAGTATGTAACTATAGATGAAAGAAGGACAGTGAAAGGAAAGCATGGTGAGAGATACACTTGTATAGGAGGAGGAAAACAGCCCTCCAAAAGGGATTTTGAACACCAGCAGAAGGGATGGTAGGTGACGAGGAAAGCTTTCCATTTGTTTAAGATAGTGAGGGTTAGTGGGCACCGATCATTAAGTCTTGGAGAGTAGTAAATATTCTTCATTAACAGTTGGACACCTGGAAATAATCTGTGAAAGAAAAGACTTTTACATTCATAGGGTCTCTTAGAAGGTCAAGGAGCCCTTAAATAAAGAATTATACCAAGTTTCAGTGGAGTATATACTTATAAATGTAAAGAGAAAAAGGAAAGACAAGGTGCAGGAAGAGGTAAAGGATAAAGGGAAAAAGAAAAAAAATACAACATAGTTCTATCACTATTTTCTCTTACTTAATTGAAAAGAAATTATTTGGATAACACTTTATGCCCATATCTTTACCTTGCATTACTACTTGGAACATAATAATACACATATTAACTATTGTTACTCTTTTACGGTTTTGTTATAACATTTTGTTTCATTTTTTACATAAAAATTTTAAAAATGTGAAATTAAAAAGTTGTCATTATGTATTAAGCAATAATTTCATTTGACTATTCTGTGGATATCTAAAGTATAAAGCAGAGGGACTTAGAGAATATAGTCATGTTATATTTAGGTGTGTTTAGATGAAACAATGGAAAATAAATGCTATTGGATTCTGTGCGTCTAACCTAGCTCTGATCCAGCCCACAATTAATAACCATGGCCCCCTGTTGCCCATCCTACTTACTTGTAAAGGAGTCTTCAGCTCTAATCGCATATCGCATTTTATAAATTCTGATTAAGTCAAAGTAATAATAATGTTTGGAAAATTCTACATATCAAATGAGATTGTTCAGTTTGTTGATTAATGCTAAAAGTAGCCATATCAAAATATCAAGATTGTTGTTTTATCCATTTATCTCTCTAATTGTGTCTTCTACAATTTAGATTTTCTAGCATTATTTACATAATTTTTATCGGTTACACAGTTGAAGAATGTTTCAGTTATTTCTACGATTTAGCTGTAACAAATTGTGCTGTTATAAACATGGGTGCACATATATTGCTGTAGTATGATGTTTACAGTTCTTTTGAAGAAACACTGGGAAGACAAAGCTACTGCTGAACCACTGTCTAATAAATCCAGAAACAACAGATCTGATTTAACAGTTTGAATTATTTTAACTACAAGGCACTAGGACAATTCTGTCTCTGTGTTCATTTTAAGTTTGTATTTGGATATTACAAAAATATCCATAAAATGTTAAATGCAATTGTTTAAGGAATTATGACCCTCCACTTTTTTTTTTGTTTGTTTCAGAACTGAGGATTGAACTCAGGCTCTTGCGCTTGCCAGGCAAGCTCTTATTCTGCTGAGCTATCTCACCAGCCCCAGGAAATATGACTTTCATTTTCCTTTTCATTTAGATTTTGGACAGGAGGTAGCTAGTAATACTAATACTCACACTTAGAGCAGCGGTTCTCAACCTGTGGGCTGTGACCCCGGCGAGGTCACCTATTTACATTCTGAATCATAACTGTAGCAAAATCAACTTTTGAAGTAGCTACCAAAATTATTTTTTGGTTTGGGGTCACCATAACATGAGGAACTGTATTGCGGGGTCACGGCATTAGAAAGGTTGAGAACCACTGACTTAGAGTATTACTTTTTATTCAGTAAGAAACAGGAAAAGATAATGAACTATTCTGATATACATATAAATTTTCTTATAATTTTGATATTTTTTATTATCTTATAACTTTATGGTACTTTAAAAGAAATCATCTTTATGGCTGGCCAAATAGCTCAGCAGATTACAGCACCTGAAAGCAGGTGCAGGAACTGGGGGCTTGATCCCTGGGCCTGCTGTGCTGGCACTGACCCTGGAGTGCACTGAGATAAAAATTGAGACTGGATGTGGTGGTGCGCACCTGTAATCACAGCACTTAGGAAGGTTTAAGCAGGCGAATCACTATGAGTCTGATGTAGTAGGGAGACCCTGAACATCCTGTACACCCTTCCATAAAATACAGGAAAAAATATGAAAAAAAGAAATCATCTTTGTTAAGTTTTACCTCACTCTAAATATATTTACAATTCAGAATTAACTTTGCATGTTGGCTTTAATGAAAGTTTAAAGACATTGTGTTTCATAGTCATTGATCAATTAAAATAGTGTTTATGCATTAGTTAGCCTAAGTGAAAGATCTCTTAAAGATTGTTTTCTATCTAACCAAAACAGGGCATAGTTTAGTTGGAGTGGGAAAGGAAATAACTGTTTTTCTTATAAATACTGCACTTATTTTTAAAGATTTGAAGGAACTTCTTGCATGATACTGTGAAAATTATAAAACATTTATGGCAGATAGTTGCAAACAATTAGTAAATTTTAGTTTGAAATAAAGTTACTTATGTTGATTCATATTAGTGAGCTATTTTTGTGATACACAAAATCTGGCAGGAATGATTGATGAAACTGTTTTTCTAAACACATGAAGAATGGTAAGTATAAGAGCTCATTGTATAGAAAGTGAGAAAAGTGCCTTGCACTGCTTCTGCATGTAGGTAGCAAGTGTTCCCAGCACTGTTCATTAAAGAGGCTTTCTCAGAGTTGGGTGTTCCATTGCCATTCAAATATTGTAGGGGTGTGAATTCAGTAAAATAATCAAACAAAAAAGGGAGATATAAGTAAAGGACCATTTTGTAGTGAAAAAATACAAAATAGGATAGATATATAACTATTTTCTCTTAGGTCAATGAGAAGAAAGATTTGTACTAACAGTGTTTAGACAAGATATTGTTTCTGCATCTTGTACTCTGAATAACTACTATGCAAACAATAATATGCAATGCAATGTATTAATTATTGTAACCGTCCTAATAACCTGTTGTGAAACAGTTTCACTGCTATTTCTTTCTCATTAAAATCAGTTAAACAATAAAGAGGCTTTCTTTCAACTTATGTTTTTGGACTTTTTTTTTTTTTTTTTTTTTTTTTTTTTTTTTTTTTTTTTTTTTTTTTTTTTTTTTTTTTTTTTTTTTGGTGGGACTGAGCTTCAAACTCACGACCTTGCACTTGCCAGGCAGGCACTTGTGCCACGGAGCTATCTCCCCAGCCCCTGTTTTTGGACCTTTTATCAAAGATCAAATAGCTGAAAGTTTCTAGGGATGTTTCTACACCATTTATTCTTTTTGCTAATAAATATCTGGTATTTTATCAGAGCAATGTTGTTTTATATCACTATTGCTTTGGAGTACAATGACATCAGGTATTTATAATGCCTCCTGCCATGCCAGTCTTCTTCAGAATTGCTTTTGCTATTGTAGGTCTCTTCTGGTTCCGTACAAGTTTTAGGAATTTTTTTTGTACTTTTGTGAGAAATTATATTTGTAATTTATTATTTATTTGTATGCAAATATATTTGAGTTTCGAGAGTAAGGCTATTTTGCTCCATTGGTTCTGCTTATTCACAAACAGAGACATCTTTCCTTTTCTGCTGACATCTTCAATTTCAGTTACAAGAATACTGCAATTTTGAAGGTAGAATTATTTCATTTCTTTGTTAGGCAAATTACAAGGTATTTCATTTTTCCTGGTTCTATTTAAGGATATGTTTTCCTGAATTTTTTCTCATGGAGTTCACTATTGATATTGTTTATTTTGTGGTAATTCTGTATCTTACTACATTTCTGAAATTAGCTGTTAATTCCAAGACTTTTTGTGAAATTCTTTGTGTCTATATAAAGTATTATTTCATCTGCAAAAAAATGACTATTTTACTTTTTCCTTTCCTATGCATGTACTACTTGATTATGGTGTATTATTCTTTTGATAGTTTGTTACATTCTCTTTTTCGATACTGAAGATTTTTACAGCTATGTTCATTAAAAAGACTTGCCCATAGTTTTCATTTTTAGTTGGATCTTTGTCTATTTTGAAGTTACAGTGGACTGGTTTCCAGAAGTGGATTTGGAAACATTTCTTTCCTGCAACTATCATTGAATTATTTGAGCTGTACTGGTGATATTTAGGTTTTGTAAAATACAGCCATAAATCCATTTGGTTCTGGGATTTTTTGATCATTAAGTTTTTAAAAAGTTATTCCTCATGCCATTTTGTGGGCACTGGGTAAATGAGTGTATGCAGAAGAGCTGAGTTGGAGGGGAGCCAGAAAACCCACTGGGCGTATATGATTTTGAACTTCCACATTTCCAACCCTGGATCTCAAGATGTACCATGATTCCTGCCCACTGGACTGTAAGGTTTAAGTAGGGAATCTTGGCAACAATGGCAACAAGACTGAGCTGGCATTGGCTTTTGGCTATTAAGGACCACTGAAGAGTGTGCGGGTTTCTAGAAACTCTCCTGGTTTTGCTTGCATTGAACTTGTGTATCCCCAAGATGCACCAGATGCTGTTCAAGAGCTAGATGGAAGAATATTATGTGGCTGCCATGTTCAAGTGGAACTATCCAGTGGTGAAAAGAGGAGTCAAAATAATGGCCCTCTTCTTTCTTGGGGTCTTCAAGATGATTATCATAGGAGGAGTCCTACACCTTGCCACAGATCTTAACAAAGGAGAAGTTTCTCTCACAGCCAGAGCAGGTCTCTCTAGAGATAGGAGAAGAGAGATCACTGTCTAGGGAGAGAAATCACAAGCCATCCCAATGCTTCTCTAGGTCTTACAGCCAATCTAGGTGAATGAAAGGAAATAGGTCAGCTTACAGCAGAAGTGGTGTACAGGAATTAACTTACTGAAAGGAATATGTACCAAAATATGTACCAAAAAAATCCAAATTTTGTTTGAGACTTCATATGCTTAAGGCATTTTTAAGATGTTTTAGCTGTTTACCTTTGTATCTTGGAACAATGACACAGCAGTGTAATTCTCTCTGGTTTCAGATATCCGGATCATACAAGGCATGAAATACCAAGAGTTGTTACTTTAAAATATACCCCTAAGCAAAATTAAATTTTTTTTTGAACTTTAGTCTTACACAGATTGAAAATGAACCTCTAAACTTCCTATTTAAATATGATGTTCTAATATACAGAAACAAAACTGGCAAAAATTGAGTAAGATCTTGTTCATAGCTGAGATAATAGTGTACAAATGCATCACCAGGTAAAGATGAAGGCTGCATCCAAAACTAAGGTGAACATGATTTTAAAATTGGACCTGGACTTTATCCTGGCATGAGGTTTCCTGGTTAGTATAGAATCAGGTAATTCTTTTTAATTTTTCTATATTTTCTAATTTTTATTTTAAAGATGTTCAACAACAAGAACAGATAAAAACAGACAGAAAAAACCCAAACCATATAAATAGAACAAAACAAAAATAGAAAATTAAACAAATAGGAATTATTGTTATATTACAGTGTTATCAAACTTGTTGCTGAGATGATCACATATAGACATGCAAGATAGATCAAACCATTAAACATAATTTTTTCAGGTGCATTTACCTTTGCTAGGTCACAAGTGCTCCTTCTGTGATGATGGACACAAGTACATAGCTGTTATATCTTTTTTTTTGAAACTTGTGATTTCAAAGAACCAATATCATGCCATTTTAAAGGTACATTGTAGAGTTGAACTTTTGCATTACTGTGCAAGAGTTTTTCATTCTGTCATTTCCAATATATTTTATGAGAGTCTTTGGGATTAAAGTTTTGGTTCCAAATTGTTATTTAACCTGGAAGCCTGTTTTTCCTTCCAAACTCAAAATACAATCTGATACCAAATCCAAGAATAACATTCATATTGGAAGTCATACTTAACATTTTCTTGTAAAGTGCTTCTGAAACAATAAAACAGCCTAATTGTGTAATAGTTGGAAAAAAGTTACTTCCTCAGTTTCATTTCTTCCAATTAGATTGTTCAAAATATTTATGTCTTCTTGGTTTAGTTTTGGTGATTCATATGATTCATATGATTCTTGGAATATTTCCATTTCATCAAGGTACTTCAATTTTTTTTGGAATTCTTAGTATTATTGCTATATGGACCCAGTGGTGTCCCTTTGGATTTCACCTTTTTCATTTCTTTTTTTTTTAATTTCTTTTTTATTTTTAGTGTAGATTGCACACTACAAATAATTTACAAACTTAAGTGAATATAACAAATTATGTAAAATAAAAATGAATAAGAAGGGGCTGGGGAGATAGCTCCGAGGCACAAGTGCCTGCTGGGCAAGTACAAGGTTGTGAGTTTGAACCCTGGTCCCCCCCCCAAAAAAAAATGAATAAGAGCTGGGTATGGGGGTGCATGTCTGTGATCCCAGCACTTGGGAGGCTGAGGCAGGAAGACTGGTGTGTGTTTGAAACCAGCCTGGGCTACAAAAGTGAGTTCAAGGCCACCCTGAACTGCATAGCAAGACTCTCTCAAAAAGATAAAAGAAGAAGAACAAGAAGAAAAAGAAGAAGAAAGAATTTACAGATCAGTCATATTATAGTTCACTTTATACACACATTAAGAAACATATTCATATAATTAGAATTTTTAAAGTAGAAAGCGATAGTGAACAAATACTTAAAGAATTGAAATTTCTGAATTTAGTTGAAATTATACCACATTACGAAAAGCAGGAAACATTTGCACAATAAATTTAAATAAAGTCCTACCAAGATACATAAAAATGGAATTGTTCGCAATGAGTTTTAAAGAAAAACAATCATTTAAGCAAATATACATATATATGACAGAAAAATTAGCTATTAAAAAGCAAAACTAAATGTCATCTTATGCCACATTAGATAAAAAAGAGTGTGTACGAAACTAGACTAATTAATTAAAAGAACTGAAAGAGAAAAAAAAGACCTATTTATGTATAAAAGACAAGGAAAAAGTAATATAAAGTCAGTGGAAAATGAAAATATACTTTTTGAAGTTTCTAATACTAGGAGAAAATATCATATCATGTCTTACAATTAGATTGTAAGTCAAAGAGAAATTAAGATTAAACAATACTAAAAAATTAATGAAATATCAATTCAAGATTAAATATTTCAAAAAAATTCAACTAAGAAAAAGTTTTCATGATACTAATTGCATTGATATATGTTTGTTTTTATTTTGGTAAGTTTGGATAAAGATTTAGAATTTCATTATTCTTATTTTATTTATTTATTTATTTATTTTACTATGGCCGGCTCAGCCTGCCCCGTGGGTGGGGCTGGCACAGCATGTGGCACTGAGGATCGAACCGCGGTCGCTGTGGTTGCATAAGCTTGCCTAAGCAGGCACTTTAAACTGCTGAATCATCTCGCCAGCCCTTATTGTAGTTTTAGAGAACCAGGTCTGATTCTTTCTCTGTTTTTGGTTCTTCATATCATTAATTCCCCCTATGATGCTTATGATTTTTCCCTTTTGGTGTGTGTTTGAATGATTATTTCTGAAGTATCTCAAGGTTCATCATTTGGTTAATTTGATCCACTCAATTTTTCTAATCTGGGTATTGATTACAATAAAGTTTCTCTTTAGGACTGCTTTTAATTAGATTCCAAAGTTGTCTTACAATTTTTTTGTTTCACCCAAATCCACATTAGCAATTTCTTATAAGCTTCAGATTATGCCTTCTTTCAATTGACCACTTTTTTCTTAAATAAGTATTATAAAATTAGTTTATAAGCTTACATCGTTGGTTTTTACTTGCTTTTGTATTGATCCTCCTTGTTCTTCCATGGAAGTATTGAGATACTTAAGGCTGTTTTGGTGTCTTGTTCTCCCCTTCCCCCATGTGCAGTATTTGATGTTATTATTTGTTTTTTTTTTTTAAATTTTTTTCTGTCTTTTCCCTTTACTTTTTTATGCTGGGGATTTAGGTCAAGAAGGGTCAGGAGCCATTGTAATTTTTTTTTTGTATTTTTATTTTTTATTGAATTTAATAAGAAATAATAATGTGACAGTTTTAAAACATAGTAATGGTACATTTCCAGTATTTGATACAATGTATATTGTTGTCCTCCTCGTAATTATACAGAGCACAGGGTGTAAATGTGACAATTTTTCTAATCATTACTGGTACAAAAAATTCCTTCTCATCAAACTAAGAGAAAGTAGTTGTATACATAATCCAGGGTTCCATAATCACAGTGAATTACTAGCAAAACTGGCAATGATGGAAGCTGTTGATTGAAGCCTTTTACAGCTCAGCATACTAATCTAGTCTTATGCCTGTGGTTAAACTTTTCTGCTGAGTGGTTAAGGGCGAGATAAAGCAAGACCTATATAACAAAACATGTAACTTTAATATCTCCCAAGGTCAATCAAATTCCCTCAGGATTTACTTTGAAACCATGTAGGAGTCATTGCAATTAATAAGAAAATTTTTACTACCTAAGATACTACTTTCTTGAATTAAAGTGGCTGCTTAGACAGGCTCAGGGACCAGGGTTTGATCTCTGGCTTGCTGTGCTGGCCCTACCACTAGCGCATGCTGAGATGGCAAGTGAGACTGAGTGTAGTGGCACACACCTATAATCTCAGCTTTTGGGAGGCTAAAATGAGAGGATCACTACAAGTCTGATCTACATAGTGAGACCCTGTAGACACCGTACTAAATACATAAAAAAGATACTGCTTTCTAGTGATATATTTCCATTTTATTTGCTGAGAGATAATATTTATCTGTATTGATATTTTAATGTTTTGGACTCTCTCTTTTTTGATTTTGTATTAATTTTAATGAGAAAGAAATAGCACTGAGACAGTTATGAAACAGGTTAACAGGACAGTCACAATAGTCACAATAATTAATACATTGCATATTGCTGTCTTCATAGCAGTTATTAAGAGTACAATATGCACACACGACATTTTGTCTAAACACTATTAGTACAAATCTTTGTTCTCCTTGAACTAAGAGAAAGAAGCTGTATATCTACCTATTTTGTGTATGTATATATATATTTGAGGGCCTGGCAGGATGGCTCAGTGGTCTAAGGTGCCCGTTTAGAAAGCTTGGGTGACAGCAGGGACCGCGGTTCAATCCCCGGCACCACATGCTGCGCCAGCCCTGCCCTCAGGGCAGGCTGAGCCGGCCATAAAAGTAAATAAATAAACAAGCCAAAGTTCTGAAATAAGAAAAAATAAATAAATAAAATAAAGTAAAAATTAAAAAAAAAAATATATATATATATATTTGACTACAAAATGGCCCTTATTAATATCTGCCTTTTTTGTTTTGTTTTTTCAGAGATGGGTATCGCATTACTGTTAGATAAGATGTATTTGGAGAAGTCTTTAGAGCACCTTATCATACTTGATGCCAGTTCAAATATTGTAGGTACTTGTACTCAGCAAAATTACTCAATATAGTCCAACAAATTATAATAGTAATGGGCTGACTCTGACCAAAGATCTACAAACTACTTTACACAGTTATAGAGTAAACCCTGGGGGGTCATTTGACTGACCTTGTCAGACTCAAAAGTTACATTTTTAGTCATATAGGACTTGTTTTAACTTGGTGTTAATTATCCAGCAGGAAAGTATAACCATGAGGTATAAAAAGTAATGCCATAGTAATATGCTGAGCTGTGTAAGACTCAACAACTTCTGACAATGCCAACTCTATAACTCCTTAAGAAAAAATTAATTCTGGTGATAAAAATATGAAAATATCTAATCATAAATAGCTTATATGATATTTAACATTCATGCTTTATCATCATACTTTGTCGTGTATATCCTTTATTTTTTATTCATTTTAATGAGAAAAATAACAGTGAGAGTTTTAAAACAAGTTAGAAGGACAGTTATAATAAATACATTGCATATTGTTATCTTCATAAGAGTTTTTCAAAGTACAAGATGCAGACATGTTGCGTTGCCTAAAAACTACTAGTACAAACATCTCTTCTCATAGAACTAAGAGAAGGTAGCTCTATATCTATCCTATTTTGTATATACACATATATTTTTTTCACTGCAAAATGGTCCTTCATTTATATCTGCCTTCTATGTTTTGTTTAGTCAGAGATGGGTATTACATTGCTGTTAGAGAAGTTGCATTTGGAGAAGTCTTTGGAGGACCTTTTCATACTTAATGCCAGTTCAGGTACTGTAGGTACTTAAGTTCAGCAAAATAACTCAATATACTCCAGTAGTCCACAATAGTACATGGTTAGAGTTCTAAATTTCTGTAATTGTTTTTTCACATTCTATAGGGATTTAAAATTTAGAATGTCATCAATTGTTGGAAAATATCTGTTCCATGTTATGTCTAAGGCATTTGATATTCAGAGAGATAGTATGTTAAGCTCAACTTCCTCTGTTGTTAAGCTTGTCTTCTAGATGGCTAACAATTAAAGTTTGCAGACCAATAATTACAGAAAAATAAGGGCTCGAGGAGAGCCAATATTTTGCCCTAGCCTTCAAGGTCAGTGAGGACTCAGGATGTAAGAGAACCTGTACTGTAACATAACTCAGTGGTGTCTCAAATTTTCTGTTCAAGGAGATTATGGGGCCACAGAGGGAAGTGACCAATGACGTCATGCATATCCTTTTGTTATTAGCACTTATTCTGTGATGTGGAAGCGATGAAGGACTATGTGGAAGAGAAGGATAAACCAGCGGTGATAGTAGTGGATAGGAGAAAGAATAATGGATGAAAACAATAATTCTGTCAGCGGTCTATTAGTTATACTGAAGGGTGTCTCAATATTTTTTCTCATTATTTCTAATAATGTGAAATTTTTGCTTCGAGTACTATGCATAATGTAAAGTACTCAACAGAGAAAAATACTGAATTCTATTTATGTATTTCTCTTATTACACAGATTCAAATTCTTTTTACTATCATTTCACCTTGTTTGAGCTCTCTTTTGTGATATGCCTACTAACCACAAATTTTCTTTTTCTCCTACATATGAGAATGTATTTAGGTCATTGGCATTCTCAAAGAATGTTTTCCTTGGCTGCTGATTTGTGAGTGTGCAGGTCAATTGTTTAATTCTTGCACAATGCTGTCTGGTCTCCAGATGTCCTACGAGACATAGATGATATTAACATTTTCAATCGCTCATAAGAAAAGTTTGTTTCCTAATGTATTAAAAATTGTTCTTAGGTTTTAATTTTTAAGTGTTGGAGTATATGACACCATTCTTTCTGTTTGTTTGTGTTTATCCTATGTTGGTTTGCCTCAGCTAATTGCATATTACAAATTGATGTCTTTTATTCAACTTTGGAAAAATTCAGCAATTAATATTTGGGATATTTTTCAGTTTCAATATACTTGTCTCCTTCTACAACTACAATATACAAAAGCAAAAAGATTCTTATTTTACCACAGTTTTCAGAAACTTGGTTGGTTTCTTCATTTATAACATTTTTTTTATTATTCAGGGTAGCAGCTTTCTATTGATGTATATTTAACATCACTATTTGTTTCCTCTGCATATTTTCATTCCATTCTGTCAAATTTGTATTTGGGTTACCATAATTTAGAAGTCTTTCTTCACACCCAAGATATTGCCTTGAACTCCCAGTGTTCAGAATGACAAGAAGTGCTATTCTTCATCTGAGTTCCAGTTTAGGAATCTCCTTGACAATACACAATTGTTTAACCTAGGATCGTACACTTTCCCCCAGAGAAAGCCCATAACCAATGTCTGGTCTAAGTGGGAATATAAAAGAATAGTTCACTACTTAAAGATAGTACAAAACCCAAATAATCCACAAGCATAACCAGTTAAATGATGACTACATTGGATACTTTTCTTTCATTCTAGAAAAAGCAGAAATTCATGTTTGCTGCCATCAGTTGATGTTTAAGGTTGCGTTTGTTGCTTCAATCATCTGAAGCAATACTACCGATCCCCTCCCCGACCCGGAGCAACCATACAAAATATTTGATCCATATATGTGGAATTCTGAACCACAGTACTTTAAAACAGGATTTCTACTTTGAGCAAAATTCAATGAGATCAATATTTTCCAGAGACTACGAATGGGAACAAACGAAGGTTTTCTTTTGCATTCTTGATGACAACCTGATTCAAAAGCAGGGAATGTTGATGAGCAGAGAACTTCACATTGGGTTTCTGTACATTTACAAGTGAACATGGTGACCACGCTACCTCATTTTGGAACTTACAAAACTTTCACAGGTTTTGCTTTTCCCAAAGGTTAAGGAAACTGTTAACTGTTTTTTAGGTTAGTGATTTGTTTTGTTAACTAAGAGAGAAAGGAGTGAGGTGTGAATTCATCTAAAGTTTAAGTGACTTCTGAAATGGAGTTAAAAAGAAAATGAAGTCTTTCTTGCAATGGTATTCCTCCTTAAGGACATATTTTTGTATCTTAGGACATATATAATTCTTCATGTGGTGACAATTTGTGTTTCATAGATTCAACTAACACCATCACTTGTACCTGGCATACAATACTTTGTAGCCTATCTTTTATCCATGGTATAAGGCATGGTTCAAATGTCAACAGCACAATTATTATGTGAATGGCACCAGTCAGGCCGATAACCAAGGAATTTAACCAGGAGTTCCAAATGAACAATCATTATTATTAGCTATTTCTTGTCTTCTGAGGTGCTATGGCTCTAGCCACCATTACAAGTCATCTGTCTGCAGACAAGGGGCCTAAGCCTTGGGTAGACTTACAAGTGAACGTGGTAAGTCAATTGGGTAAGATAACTCTTGCCACTTTGTAGTAGTATCTGTCAGTTTTCTTTTTATAATTGCAGCAGTTGAAACATGACTAGCATTGTTGTTTTTGTGTTCCCTGTAAGACACTAAGAATGGAAATATGAGATGTAGGCATGTTAGTAAATCAGTCTATTGTACAATCCAAAATTGATCTAGTGGCAGCAGACTTCACCATGGATTTGAAGATCTCTTTTATATGACCACATGTTCCCAAATGGCATCTATCATGCCACTTATGACCTGTTACTGTACAAGCATATATTCATCCCCATGTTATTAACTGTACTGAGACATCCTATCTTATTTGTTTATTTGGGTATCCTCTTTTGCTAGTGAGCCCTGTCTAATTGTCTGTATTACTTGCAACTAACTTAGTTGTATATAATATTTTCGTTCTGAAGAGCTATCCCTAACTACAATTAGGAAGATGGGACATAGCTTGATACATCTTATGGTTAAACTTTTCTGCTGTATGGTGAAGACCAAGTTAAAGTATGGCCTGTGTTCATTAAAATTAACTTCTTGCTATCTATCAAGATCAATTAAATCTCTTCAGGATTTACCTTGGAAGCAAGCACAGTGCCTCTCAGCACTTCTGTCAGTATAAGCCATCAGGATGAGTCATGGCCATTGCTTAACAAAGTTGCTGTCTGTGAAAGCTTGGAAAACATTTTTTTTCTGGGAATAATTCTCCTTAGGCACTAGAATCCCTTTGCTCTGTGGTTCCATAATCTTCTTGGTCAGAAGATCAAGGACTTATCTGAAATATAATATGTTGTTGTGGAGGTTCTCTTATATCCTGGGTTGTCGTTGATGCTGCAGGGCTAGACCCAAAATATTGGCTATCCTGTTAGCCTCTCTATCTTTTTAAGTTTTGCTCTCCAAACCTGAGGTGTTGAACATCCAGGAGAGAAGGGTAATGACATTAAGTTGTAGTGGGAAAATTCAAAATGAAAAGCCATGTATAGTATTGAAATACAACAGGCTGGATGAATTTTATAGCACATTTAAATCACCATTTTGAAACAGAATAGCCTTTTTAGTCAGTTTTCCCTACCTCGCACATAAGACACTTTAACCTAATTTATTGTCCTTTAATACGATGCCAGTGAAGAAATTTATGATGCTATCTGGGATATTTAATAGCAAAGCATCTCTAAGTGTGGTGGCACAGACACACCTAACACATCATATAACTTAAAAAATAACAACATTTGACTGATGACATCATGTTGTTTTGACGTTACATTCTTATCACAAATATCTGGAGCACAAGAGAAAGGTATATGTCTACATATCTCCCATTAGGCTAATGGAAATTAATGGAATTTCTCATTAATAAACAGAGAATGAAGAAATGTGTCCAGGAAGCCTCTTTCTTATTCCTCATTAGGAATCATGTCCAAAAGTTTCTCTCCACTCCATAGTTTTTTTTATTTAATTATCTTAGCAAATTTTGGCGACTTACAAAAACCTAGTCACAATACCTAATGTGTTAATCTTTGTTTTTGTTTTGGTTTTTTGAAATGAATTTTATTTATGTGATTTGACCTTACATTTATAACACCTTGAAGTATTCTTCCACTGTCAGCGTTCTGATCATGAGTTAAAATGAGAAGGTACAGTTGGTCACAGTTACTTTTTCTTTTTTGAGTTATGAGAGATCTTCAAGTCATAATATATAAACACTAGTACGTACTACATTTATAAAGTCAATTCTAACATCACATTGACCAGCTGGCAATTTTAATTTAGATAACATTTATCTCTAAGCCAAATTAAATTAAGACAAACATTTTAAAAACCCAAAAGCATAAAATAAGTATTTGCTGAATTCAAATAAAACAAGTGTTTACAGATTGAGCAGAGAAACAAAAACAGACAATTTGTTTATAAAATTGGAACACACTGAAATATATTTTAGCCAAATTAAATTATAACATTTTACAATTTTTACACTTTGTAATTATACAAGGACTAGTTACTTCTTTTTTTTTAAGTTAATTAGCAGAGACCCCATTACAAGAATTTAAAAAATAATAAAAAAAACCCCTCTTATCTGTAGTGTCTTAGTTACTTTTTACTTGTTGCTGGGACAAATACCCAACACTCAAAATGAAGGAAGGAAAGGTTTATTTAGCTCACAGTTCGTGGAGGTTTCAGTCCATATTCGGTGGCCCAAGGCTGAGTGGAGCAGGGTGGAGAGCATCCAGTACATGGCGGCAGAACAGCATCAAAATGGTGGCAGAGGCAGCCAATCAATCAGGGCAGCAGAGCAGCAGCAACAGCTCGAGTCTGTCTCTCTGTTGCTCTTTATATTACATTCAGGCTCTCCGCCTTAGGATATCCGCCCTAGACCATACCCATAGTCTCAGCCTTACTCAGACCAATAATCCCATCAGTACTAAAATACAATCCCAGGGATCATGAGTCAAGTCTCAATGTATAGAAGCCACGCCCCATGATTGCATGAGGCTTTGGAGGGACAACTAGACATAAACCATAACATATAGTTAATATGCTTTTAGTATTTTATTTTGTCTCCATAGTACCATCAACTTTAGTGTACATTTTTTGTATAGCTTTTACCTTATTTATCTCTATTTAGCCTCTTACATATGTAGAAATTCAGAGATAAGACAAAAGCCTAATCAGCATATCAAGAAGCAGAGAGCAATAAACAAAGCTCAGGGACAGCTACAGTCTGGGTCTTTTTTACTTGGGAATCCCAGAAAGCTGGGATTCAAGGAGGCAAATAACAGCTTCTTCTGCTGTCTCCCTGTTTTGTTGTCTCCTTTCCTGTTTGGAATGTTTTCAATTAGCATTTGTTATAATCTAGTGTTAGACAAATGGTGGAGGTCAAGATTGTAGTCCTCCTTTACTAAAGTGATTAGGCACATTCCTTAGCCCTAAATAAAATTGAGATGCTTTTGCGGCTCTGGGCTCACTTCCAGAGAGACAAATCTCAGTGAGACCTCTGAAGCTACATTCGTCAGGTCTTCTCATCATTTCTTTCAGGACGGACTCATAACATACAGCAATATATTTAGACTTTTCCTTTTTTTTTTTTTTTTTTTTTTCTGACAGTGATTCTGGGATTTCTGGGGTAGATGCAGATCTCAGTGTGACAACAGCTAGCTATTCCAAAGCATGTTCTATCCAACAACTCTTTGATTACTTGGGACACATGAGCTGATAAGAGCTTACTTATGGAATGTTGGATGCTACAGTTTCTGTTTATTCTCCTTCCAGGGGGAAACATAACAGTGAGAACATTAACTTGCACAGGGGCTTTCCTCAAACAGAGAAAAGTTTCCTTAGGTAAGAAAATAATCTGAGCCTGCAGCTTTTGAAGAAGATCTCAGCCCAGTAGGGAGAAGGACAGTAAAGCCTAAACACAAAAGAATGGCTGTTTCTCATCCAAGCTGAACCTCACAAAAAGAATAATCTGAAGATGGGTCAATTAACCTACAAACATGTATGTTATGCCCTAAGAGTGGAGCTACTGGCAGTAGTTATCCTGAGCACAGAGTGTAGATGTGATAAGCTTTCTAATTGATATTGGTACAGAAAATTTCTTCTCTTTAAACCAAGAGAAACTAGTTGTATACAGAGTCTAATGTTCCATAATTTTAGTGAGTTACTGGTGAAACTGGCCATGATGGAAGCTGTTGATTTAAGCCTTTTACCACTTAGCATACTAATCTAACTTTGTTTTATGCCTCGTAGTTAAACTTTTCTGCAGGGTGGTTAAGGGCAACTTAAAGCAAGACTTGTATAACAAAACATGTAACTTTTATATCTTCCAAGTCAGTCAAATCCTCTCAGGATTAACTTTGAAACCATGTACAGTGCTTTGTACAACTGTTGACAGTGTCAGCTGTCTGGATAAATCATGGCCATTGTTTGACCAGTTTGCTCTATGTGAAATCATGAGAGAATGTTTCTTCTCTAGGTGACTCTGTTTAGGCACACTATAATACCTTCAATCCATTTCTTCTGTGGCCCCATAATCTCCTTGAACAGAAAATTTGGGAAGCCACTGAGTCATAGGATATTATAGCACAGGTTCTGTTATATCCTGAGTCCTCACCGACCCTGAAGAGCTAGGGCCAAAATATTGGCTATCCTTGTAGCTATTCCTTTTCTCTATTTTTGGTCTATAAATGTATATTCTTAGCCCTCCAGAAGAAAAGCTTAGTGATACTATTACTCTATAACATAGGTATTTGAGCTTACCATCACTGTCTTTCAAATGTAAAATGTCTTAGTCTTCACTTGGAATTGGTATTTTCCATCAATCATTGATATTCTAATAAATCTCTATAGAATGTGACAAAAGCAGTTACATGTTTTTACACAGATATTTAGAAATCTTAGCATGTACAAAATTGTAGCCTGTCAATCCTATGGCATTTTGCCTAGTCTCTTACTCTCATTTAATACCCTTTTTGTTTTATTGTACACTAACCATTTATTTGCGAGAGAGATTATACCAGTAATTGAAATTACATTAGAACCACCACGCATCTAAAAGACCAGAATGACAGGCATTCCAATCCTGGTTTCAGTGTTGCACATTGCTGTTATCAATGTGAAAAATCTTTTGAAGATTCTTAGGACCACTACTATGAGACAACAATATGCATCCCATCAATTATTGCAAATGCACTACAACGTGTTTTGAAACTGTCATATTATTTCTTATTAAAAGTAATAAAAAATAAAACAGTAGCAAGTAAAGACTAATTTAATTTGCTACAATAGTTTCATGATCCATACATGAATTATTTACTAGCTATTGTAAGTTACACAATATAAACTTTTATGTTAAGTATAGTAAGGAAGCATTCACTATAATTTTTTTCTTTAATAAGAAATTATCATGTATGAAAACTTTTACGTAACATGGCTGCCTACTGACAGATCACAAAATAGCACAACTATTTTACCCAAAAATTTGATTATTTGTACATTTCCCATGCAAAAAATGTGTAGAAAATTATGACATTATAAAATCTTTATAAATATACATTAAACACAATCTATTAAAAAAATGAAAAAAAAAGAGTGGAGCTTCTGACTTAGTAAATACAAATAAATCCATACTAGCATCCATCTGCAGGGGAAGGCAAGGGATGTGTGCTACACACGCTGGCTTTCTGGAAGAGGCAGGAGAAGGAGGTGGTGGAGCAGGCAGACCAAGAATAAGACCACCCTCCTGGTGCTAAGAGCAGAAGAGGGGGTTCTGCCTCAAGGTCCTCTCTTTGATCACCATAACTCAATCAAGAAATACACACACACACACACACACACACACACATGCGCGCACGCGCGTGCGCACACATCCTAAGACATCGGGGTAATGAATGAACCTTGTACAGCCAGGAATCTATACAGGAGATGGATGTGGGTGCCCAACCTTCCTGGTAACAACATCCCAGGCCCTGCTGGTTATGTGAGAATCAGTAATCCCCTCTAGTGTCCATTCCACATCAAAAGAAGGTCGTTTTAATTCACACAAAGTGTAGAGCTTCTATGACAACATTCTTGTCCCATAATCACGTTTAACTTTATCAAAATTCTTAATCATGAATAAGCCAGAATGGTCAGATTACTGTCTACTGAGCCTATGATATCTCAATTTAAAACAAAAGCATAACAGCTTACCTCAGCAGGTCTTTCCCCTGACTCAGCCAACAATCTAAACAGAAGTCTAATGGTAGAACAACTTGAATTAGCAGTATATTTGGGAAAGCATAAAACACACAATCAATGTAGTTTTGGTGATTATTTACTGCTCCTGACCATCAACTTGAAAAAAAAAAAAAAGATTCCAGAATGGATCAAATTTAGAATCAAAACACTGGCTAAGTTCTCATCTATCTTGAGACCAAATATCTGATGAACTCATGAGCCTAGGCCCATCAAATTGTCAGTCTAGACAAACAAAAACAAGTCTACAGAATATCTCAAAGATGAAACTAAATTATCAGATATTTACCTAGGTCATGAAATAGAGCTCAACTGTTACACTTTGCAACTGTGTCTTCCTGCCTTACAGATGTCCTCAGATAGCCAGCTGAAATCATCTGGGGTGCCCTACTACTGAAAGTGTGCCTGATAAACCTAGGAAACACAGGACGTCATTCAACAACTCCTCTGAAGACTCCCTTGCTTGGTTCTACAGAAAGTTTAGGCAAAATTCAGTGAGACAAACACTCTTAAGAGACCATTAGAATGGGAACAAATGGGGGATTTTATCATCATAAGGACAACAGCCTGATGCAAAAATTACAGGATGTTAATGTATTTCTTTCCTTTAGCACAGATTCATTCCATTTTCCCCAAATCTGTTGTACGCTTTGTAGTTTATTTTCTCTTTCAGATCAACACACTAAGGAGACAATACAATGTTTGCACATATGGGTATGATTTATTTCACTTAATGTGACTTGTACTTGTATACATTTACAGATAAAAGCCTCAAAATTACCTCTTTTTTTTTTTTTTTTTGGCAGTACTAGGAGTTGAACTCAGGACCCTTCACTTGCCAGGCAAGTGCTTATTCTACTGAGCTATTTCCCTAAGCTGTCATTTTTTATATCTGAATAATATTCAGTTGGGTAAAAGTACCACAGCTTCTTCAAGCATTCCTTAATGCTTAAAGTGAAGCATTATGTTGCTTCAAAGATTTATCTGTGACAAACTGGGTCACTATAAACATTGGTGCACATACTTTGCTGCGGTATGTGGTTTGCAGTTCTTCTGGAAAGATACTTAGAATGACATTGAGTGTTGGTTTGTCATAGATGGCTATGATAGTACAATTAGCAAAAATGATAACATCAAGCAAAATTTATTTATTATTTTCTTCATTTATTTATTTATATATTTATTTTGCAGTACTGGGAATTGAACTCAGGACCTTATTCTACCGAGCTATCTCCCCAGCTTCCAAGCAAATTTTAAAAATTAACAAATTTTGGTAACAATTGGTTTTGTATTTTAGACCATACAAGCAGTGTGCAGTTAATATATCAGAAAATAATCATACATTGTGAGTTTTCATGCAGAGTGTTTTTCCTTATTAGAGAGGATGTTCCCTCTACTTCTCTGACCATGCCAGTTGCTAGGTTTCAGGCGCTTCATGTTGTGTAGTGGGAAGGATAAAGCACCTAGATTCCTTTGTCACAGTTGTAGGCTGAGTTTCAAGTGCTTCCTGAGTTAGTTGTCCATCTTGCAGTTTTCAGGGATTGTCCAGGTACCTGGTTTCCTCTGTCTATGTTAGTTGCTTAGAGTCCCCAGATGTGCTATTTTTATACAATAAAGTACTACTCAGCTCTGAAAAAGGATAAACTTGAGAGTATATAGGTAAAATGATTCAACTGGAGGCCATGCTCCTAAGTGAAGTCAGATTTAAATGTGAAAACACTGCACTGACTCCCTAGTGTAAGCAATTCAAAAGTACATAATATCCAGAACATACAATAGGAATGAGCTGAGTGTGTCACTGTAGAGTAGTAGAGGTTACCAGGCTTATGAGTTGAGCATCGAGTTGTCGAGCAGTAGAGGCAGCCAGAACCAGTGAGGTGAATTCAGCTCCACAGAACCAAGAGGAGGGGATTAGGCCTGCATCTGGGCACAGTGAGCTGAGGCATTCTTCTAGGACCAACAACATCCAGACTGAGACCCAGACTTTCCAAGAGGATCCTCATGGCATGAAGATGGCAAGAGGAGACTTAAGTGAACTAGTCTACCTGAAAGTTTCCAGGTATGTGAGGGGGAGGTACTCACATAGAACTCAGGCAAACCAGTTTACATACAGACTCCCAACATTGGATCAGATATGTTATATAGACATAGTGCTTGCTCCTCCGGTCTCAAATACCAAACAGACAAGAAAATTGCTCAATTTCTGAAGTTCACTAGGTCTTATCAATCTCTTTCTTTCTTTCTTTTTTTCTTTCATTCTTTCTTTCTCCTCCTCCTCCTCCTCCTCCTTCTCCTCCTCCTTCTGCTTCTTCTTCTTCTTCTTCTTCTTCTTCTTCTTCTTCTTCTTCTTCTTCTTCTTCTTCTTCTTCTTTGTCATCTTCTTGCTAGCTCTGCCCTGGGGTGGGGCTCACAGAGCATGTAGTGCTGAGGATGGAACCATGTTCCCTGCGGTTGCCTAAGCTGGCCCAAACAGGCTCTTTAGACCACTGAGCCACTCACCAGCCCTCTTATCAATATTTCTAATGGTACAGCTATAACTAAGATATCATATCTGCTTCAATCACACATTTTCCCTTGAATAATGTTATGAGGAGGCACTTGGGTAATAACCACACAGAAGCCCTATACTGAAGGCATACTGAAGACAGCAGCAAACAGGAACCAATATCCTATTCCCAGGAAACAAAGAAGGCATAAACTTGGGACCTATATAGAACAAGAATCTCTGACACAGAAGAGATATCTAAAGGACAGAAACTTTACATAGAGGTTCTAACACTAGTGATACAGCTACCTATTATCAAACATTCACAAAAGCATCAAGAAATCAAAATAGTTTTTGACTCAAATAGAAGATGACAAAATAAAGTAACAAAATGCAATCTTAGACCCCAAGCCCACCCAGAATAAATCCAGGAGAAATCAACATGGAAGAAAAGCAAACCTCACATCTGAAATCCCTGACATAATAGCAACTAAAGTAAAGAAACAATTGAAAAAGGGTATAGAGGAAATCACATCAGTAATAATCTCTCAGATTAAAAAATGATAACTATGTTAGAAGAATTACTAATCATTTCTAAAGAAGATATTGATTAAAAATAGAGGAGAAGAAATAAATGGTGGAAACCTTGGATCATCAGTATCGTAAAGAAATGAAATGCATAAAGTAAGCTGAAAGAGATATTCAGGAAATTAAAAATTCCATTAATAGTTGGAAAACCCATTTGAATGAAAGTGAAGGTAAACTTTTAGACCTTGAAGACATCATTGCAGGTAGAAAACAAGTAAAGAAAGATCCACTTCAGAGGTCACAACATATATAAGTCACAAAGATCCAAAAGAGTGTAGTATGTCTGGAGAAAACTGGACAAATTGTTCTTGCTAATTCCTCCAATAAGACATACGTACAGAATTTGAAAGAAAACATTAGAGTTCCAAATATGGAGACTTCCTAAGCTAAGATAAAGCCCTGTAAGATTTCTAAAATAGGTATGTTCTTAGACAATGTCTTTGAGATTTTGAATTAAGGCTATTCATGGGAAGTTTTGAAAATATAACAGAATATTTCATTTGTTCATCTTTAAAAATTTAACATATTATTGCTACTTTTGTAAGAGATGTACACTGTGTATTAGATGAGATGTTTCATTTAAAATGGTGAATACAAATCCTTAGCTAAATATACAGTTGCAATGGTGCTATGGAATTCAGTATACTGGCATGTAATAACTGAATTTTGTAGTTGTTTCCATATATAAAATCGAGTCATGAATGTCTGAGACAGGAGAATTATAGTGTTTGTTTTTTCTGCCAAACCCCCATCCCAGTGACTATGTATGGATGGATTGCAATGAAAATATTTAGAAGTAAAAATAGCTACTTGAAAACTTCTGTTGTTGGGGAACTTAAAACTGTTGAGCTCTAACAAATATAGACAAAAGGCTGTAGAAGAGATTTTCATGGAAAACTATATGAGATAAAGAATGTGATGAACAACAGAAATCATAAAAGAGACAGAGATATTGAATGTTCAGGTATAACATGAGAAAAGAAAAGTAATGTTATTGATATATAATTTAATGGAGCAGCAGATTTCAGTTAGTGATATTATGTAAAAGTTCATGATAATTAGAAGAGGAGCAGTTATTTCTTTTCCCCTTGAAATAGCTCTTTATTTTGAACCACAAGTCTAGGTATTCGTAAAGAATAAATGAGATATTTTGGATTATTTAGCTTGATGTCTCTGAGTTTCTGCTCATATAAGTCAGCACTGAATTCTAGGATGCATTTCAAAAGTTTATTATATTCAAAGAAAGAATGCATTTGAACATAGAAGGAAAGAGTGTAGTTGGCAGAAGAGATAACATAGAAGGGCCGGCCAAACTGCTCAGCGGATTAAAGTGCCTGCAAGCAAGTGCAGGGGTCAGGGGTTCAATCCCCAGGCCTACTGTGCCAGCCCCACCCCCTAGAGTGCACTGATATAGCAACAGAGACTGGGCATGGTGGTGTGTGCCTGTGATCCCAGCTCAGGGAGGCTGTATACTGGTGGAACACTATGAGTCCAATCTATGAGTGATCCTGAATACCCTGTAGACACTTCCTTAAAAGATTAAAAAAAAAAAAAAAAACAGAAGAAGAAATAACATGGATCTTTGAGCTGAGATCCAACTTGTTGAAAACAATATCACTTTGCATTTTCAATTCGAAGATGAATTTTACAAGGTCATCAACTTCAATGTACACACATTTTTTTTTTTGTCTTTTTGAGACAGGGTCTCATTATGTAGTTCAGGCTGGCCTTGAGCTCACTTTTGTAGCCCAGGCTGGTCTCAAACTCACACTTGTCTTCCTGCCTCAGCCTCCCGAGTGCTGGGATTACAGGCGTGAGCCACCACGCCTGGCCTTGTACACATATTATTAAAGAAAAATAAACTGCCCTATAAGCACAGAACACTTACTACCATACTTCCTTTTCATTGCATATACAGGTCAAAACTTTATAATAACAAAGATGACACATATTTATTTTGGAAATGACATCACAGAGGAATTATTTGTAGACTTAGTTGATAAAATAATGTGGCACTACATGTCATTAAGCTCAACATCATCATATCCAGTGTCTTCTTGAGTCAGTAACAGGGACGATGCCTCCTTTTCAGTGTTGGAATTGGCAGCTTCTCTTTGAGATAGAAGCGACAGGCCTGTAACAGTAAAGGGAGTCTTTATTTCTGTGATACAAAATGTCTTTAGTACTATTGCAGAAGAAAACGTGAGCACAGTGAGTACAAAATATCAGAAGCACACAGAGATACTCTAAAATTTGACATGGTGTTAGCTTGTGTTGACTGCTGTGTTCAAAGTATCATTTGGGTATTAATAATAAGAAAGGGTATGGATCAATAATGACTAAAAATGCAAAAAAGAAAGAAAACTTTCTTCCAGAAATGGCTGGAATTACACTCCAAGAAATAAAGACTGGAGAAGACAACTAGATTTGCTATTGTATGCCTCATGACAGGCCATACATGACCTCAGAGAATTTGTGCATCCTCTCTTACTTCCAAAAGATGAGAAATTAACCGAATCCCACCATCTCTTGGTCTCCATAGATTGCATGTCAGTGAATTAGCAGAAACCCTATTCCTTAGCAGTGATATCATGTGTCAACTCAAAGAATGTGAATGTAATGTTTCCTTTCTCCCATTGATGCATTTTTACCACTTCTTAATTAAGGCCATTACACATCTAAAACAATAACGAGAAGCTGGGAGTGGTGGCTCACACTTGTAATCCCAGCACTTGGGAGGCTGAGACAGGAAGATCAATGTGAGTTTGAGACCAGCCTGGGCTACAAAAGTGAGCTCAAGACCAGCCTAAACTGCATAGTGAGACCCTGTCTCAAAAACAAAACAAAACAAAACAAAAAACCCTCCCAAAAAACCCAATAATGAGAAATGTCAACTTGAAATGTTTCTTTACATGTTATCCACAAAATTTCCACCGTTCCTAGACGAAATTTGCCTTTTTGTTATAAACATTTACAGGTTATGCCACATAAATACATAGAGCTCCTATAGTGAGATCATATGTGTTATTATGGGTGTGAAGAAAAGCAACTACATCACAAAACGTGAACCTGAAGTAGTTATGAACACAGAAAAAATTTGCTTCTTCCCTTGCAAATGTTTGTATAGTTACAATAAATTTTTAACAAGGAAAAGTAGCACCTCATCCAAGTGTACAATGCTACTTAGTTTCTTACAGCAATGAAAAAAATTGATGAACTATGGGTATAAACTCGTTTCCCATAACAAGTGTGCAAGAAGAGACAGAGCTGTCTACCTACCTGTCTGAGAATTCTTGGAAATAACTCCACCTTCCAGGAAAAAGTGCCTCTCAACCATCTCAGGGGAAGGTGAAATTTTAGGAACAGGTAACTCTTCAGCATCATCATAACCATTTTCTGTGACATTAACCTTTTTTGTTAGATGTTCTGAAAAGAGACAATGAATGAGGTGGAAGAAGAAAGCAGGTTTTACATGGTAATATAATTGTCTGTAAATGCAGAGATTCTAATGACTGATGAATATAGTCACCTATTGAAAAGTTGCCCAAAGGTAGATATACGATCTGAGTTTTTAAAAAATCATTAAATTTCTAATATATTCCAATATACTAAGGTAAATAATATTTTATTAAAATAGCCTCTAATGCCAGAATACACTAAAAAGTTTATGTTCTGAGTTCCAACTACTACATTATGGTTATAATTCTGATTGAAACTTGCCATATGTACATGTTACAGACTAAGAGAGATGAATTTTGACAAGAGAATTAGAGATGAGCAAGTAATTTTCTGAAGAAGTAAGATATATATAATTGTGATAGATGAGGACTATTTTCTGCAACACTGAGATAGGAAATCTCATTCTCAATTTGATGAACTAGGCTTCAACCTGTGCTAGTACTTTTCTGGTCTTCTATTCCTCTCCATAAAGCCTTTCTTCATGTGGTTTATCTTGAACTGTTCATGTTTACCACTTGGGAAAGGGTCAGGCTGGACAATTTCTACTACTTGTTCTTTTGCAGAGAAGATCTTTGGGTACATGGTACCTATAGGCTTTGTGCACTTCATAATTCAATTTCTATTGAAATTACCTTTCAAAAATCTCTCAGTGTTAACAAAACCATGATTGACTGGTTCATCTCTCTACCTAAACATCAAAATATATATTTTATTGTTCTCTGTCATCATGGAGGTTTTTCTTTTTTTACTTTATAATGTGAGTTTTGAAAATACAGCTTTTGAATTTGTGGTAGCATAGTTTCTGTATATTTGTGACTGTTTAGAAGTAGCCATGGAGGCCAAGAAACTAGAGCACGACCTTTCCTGTTTCAAGATCACAGTGTGAGCAGAAAAAAATCATTATTGTATACTGAGAAGAAGTAACCAGCGTCAAGTTAGTCACAGGCGGACATTCTCCTTAGATCGTCTCTTTCACCCACAACAGAAAGACTTGTTTGTTTACTACCTGGGGCTGGCTCTGGGTCTCCGTTTTCTTCATTATCCTCTGTGCCAACGGAGAGCTTAGTCACTGAGTCCTCAAATAAGTTTCCTGACAAGGAGAAAGACATTAGAGAGGAGACAGACACAGAGTTTTCAGTTTGCATATCTGTAGAACAAGGGATTCAGTTTCTACCTATTAAGAGGCTACTGCCAGTTTACTTTGGCAAGCACAGGGACCAATGTTCGATCCCCTTTCCTGCTTGCTGGGCTGGCCACACCTCAGGGGTATGGTGAGCCAGGGACCCAGTTGGGCTTAGTGGTGCACACCTGTATTCCCAGTGCTGGGGAAGCTGAACAGGTTCACTATGAGTATGAGCTGCATAACGAGACCCTATATCAAATACATAAAAGAAAAATAAACAGACTATTGTTATAGAAATATAGCTCAGTGGCACCCCACTTTCCAGGTGAGTGCAAGGACCTGAGTTTAATTATGGGTACAAAAAAAGAGACTGACTATGTAAGGTTAAATTACATTGTAATTGTAATGCTGTAGTAGATAAGGAGGGGGAAGATGCGTTGAAGCAAGGGGGGAAACTTGGAAAAAGAATTATCAAGATATACTATGTACAAGTAAAAATTCCACATGATGAGTGTTATCACTATGTACATCTAAAATGTCCCAATAAAATTGACCAAAATTGTGGGTGCTAAAAACACCAAACCAACGCCAACTCATGGCCACAAAAGAGTGCATGGTACACACCTGGGTTGTCAAAGAGATCATCCTTCTGTGGTGTTTTCATGTAATCTATCTCCTCATAAAAGGCCTCATCCAGAGGATCTTCAAAAGTAGAAAAAGCTGAAGAAGGCAACATGCATTTAGGGATTTCTTCTGGAGTCATTTATTTGCTAAGAGAAAACACCTGCATTCCCTCATACTTGGCTTTGGGGACATTATTCTGGGCTGCCTGGTAACTATCTTTGCATTGTGCTTTTTTTTAGTATGGAAGTAGGTTTTCTGATCCTACATACATTCCACACTTAAGCAAACTCTAACTGTATACATGAAAAAAAATACTTTTACAGCTCCTGTATTCAATCCATGATGAAGGGTTAAAGTCTTTTTTGAGTCATGAAATGTAATTAGAGGCAATTGCTTTTTAGATGATGAAAATATAGACTAAAGCATGACTCCTCCCTGCAAAGTTCACCATTTCTTATGCTTTCCTCTGTAGTTTATATCTAAAGTGCCTCCCCCAAGGCCTGTTGCTCTGAGATGGGGCCTTGTCCAATAGGCCGAGACTCTGACTTCCAGAGGTGTACTGAGGTTCTTCTTTCTTCATCTTTTTCTGTAATCCTGACCTCTGCATGGTGTTAAGCTTTCCTCCACCATGCCATTTTGCATACAGTTTTACCTTGGAGCCAGCAAAACATGGACTCCATCCAATTAAATTGTGAGCCAAAGTATCCTCTGCCACTTTAAGATACAGGTGGTGTTTGACTGTTCTGTTTCCAGGAATGGAAATGTGGCAACACAGACAACTGTTACATGCAGTATAGATATTTGTGTATCACTGTGCCTGAGTGCATGTCTCAGAGGCCTTTGAAACTGGTTTTCTTGATTGGTTTGGAGTTTGGAGATGTCAGCTAAAGAAACCTTAGAATGCCGCAAGCAGAATAGGCAGAGATTGATGGGAGATTCTGCTCATAACTCAGAAGATAAGGATGCCATTAGGAATGTGGACAAAGGACAAACTCAAGAGGTTTCAGTTAGGAATAAGGGTGCCATTTATAGTGATACTGGAATACATTTGTGTTATCCTGGTGAAAAAGCTTGTCTCCATTTTGTCCATGTCCTAAGCTTTGTAGAGGACTGAAATTATGGGTGTTGAATCTATTTATCTGACACAGGAAATTTTAAAAGTAGCTACGACTTGGGCTGTGGCATGGGTACATCTGGAAGCTGGTAACAAGATTCACCAGTAGAATCAGGCTCAGAAGGATAAGCCTAATGATCTAAAACCTCAGCTTTGCTAGAATGGAAGGGCCTGTGTAGTTGGCGTCAAAGAGAGCAGTGGTTGCTGAAAAGATTAGCATTAAAAAAACCAAACAAATATTTTGCATAAGGCCTAAACAAAAGTGGAATTCAAGCATCTTGGTAGTTTTTAAGATCCTAAACTTCCTAGATACAAAACTGTAGAGAGTTTATTTGAGATGGGTCCACAGAATTCTTGCTCAAAAGGGATCTTCTATAAAAAAAATAATTCTCTGGAATTCATTTTGTTTTACCTGGCCATCTAAGTCTTTGGGTTTTACTTCTGCTATGGTTCTTGGATAAAAGATTACTTCTCATTCCAATGGTGGACGTCAGTGTAATACACACTGTGTTAATTTTGCAAGTCATGGAATGATACAGTTGTGAGATCACAGAGAATTCTACCCAGATTTAAAAGGAATCCCTAAGAAAGTAATGCATGTAGCTGTGATAGTGAAGCCAGTGATACAGTGGAACCTACAGAAAGTTGGAGATGCCAGGAGTATGATACATATGCCTAGTAAACCAGCGGTAGTAAGTGAGAGTGAGGCCATATGGGCTACAACCTTTGAGCCAGACTCACATATATTCACAACACATCCCAACTGTTAAACATGGGATTAAAAGTTTTAATATTTGGCCTGCTCAGTTATATTCTAGCTTTGCTTTCATTCCTTTATATAGCCCCACTTATCCATTTCAAAATGGACATATTTACTATGTTCCTGTGAATTTTGGAAGTATATAATTTTATTTCATTTTTCATAAGAGTTCAATGCTAGAAGTTGCCTTGAATCTCAGAGATTTCAACTTGGGCTTTTCAGAACTGCTGGAACTGTTAAGATACTGGTGACTATTAGAAATATATGAGCTTAATTTTGCATAGTAAGGTGGCCATGAAGTTTCTTGGGACCATGTATTGAATGCCATGCCTTGGGTAAAAGAAAAATGTCTCCCAAAAGTCTCGTGTGATAAGTTTGTCCAGGCTCTATATTTATAAATGTGTTTATCCAGTGAAGAGTTCATAGCTGGTTGTGCTATCAGAAAGTGTGTCCTGGGGGGCTGGCCAGGTAGCTCTGTGGACTATAGTTCCAGTGACTGGGGTTGGATCCCCAGAGTGCTTTGTTGACACCACCCTTAGGGCACACTGATACTGCAAGTGAGAAGGGGCATAGTGGTGTGTGCCTGTAATTCCAGCACAATCGAGGCTGAAAACAGGAGGATTACTATGAGTCTAATCTGTGTAGTGAGATACTACAGATCTTGTACTAAATACATAAGAGAATGAAAGTGTGTCCTGCATGAGGGGCAGAATGCATGCCTTCGGAGGGATACTCTCCCACATCAGTACTTTCCTTCTGAATTTTACTGCCACTATACAGTAAGTGGCTCCCTTCTGCCATGAGTTTCTTCCATATAGTTTCTTTCTGGAAGTTATTCAGCTATGGATTGAATCCAGTAAAAGTGTGAGCCAAAATAATCTTCTACTCCTTTAGAGTTGTGCGGGTCAGGTATATTTTTTCAATGACAGGAAAGGGACTCACATCCTCACCCCAAAAATGCCAGGTTAGCAGTAAGCTAGCATCCCACCTCGGATCTCTGCTCTCCATCTGTGCAGCTGAGTCCCAAGGATGATGAGGACCAGAAAAAGCAGGGCTCCCAAGATGATGCAGATGATCACAGGTAGTGAAAGGAAACCTGGAACGGGTGCTGGCACTGAGCCGGGGCCTGAAGCGTAAGAGAGGCTATCAGTCTTTAGAGCATATAAAAAATCTATCTTTTCATATGAGGATTATTCTAAAATGAATTTTCACTTGCATTGGAAGCCCTGGTGCTGTTAAAATTGAATGAAAGGTTATTGTTACTTTGAAAGCCTATCATCTGCCCTACTGCAATATTGCATAAATATATAGATTCTGTAGTGCAGATACATGAACATCTAATCATCACTCTATGGCCTGCCTCAAAGTACAACCACTTACTTTTACGAACGGGTGAAATTGTTGCCATTTTACCTGGAGAGAAAAGAAGAAAAACAGAATCATTGCACTTAATAGTCTAATCATCAGTGCACATGCTTCTCCCCTAGACATTCTGAGCTTAGAGCACAGCTTCTGGGGAACCATGGCTCAGTGAAGAGGCCAGTCTTAGACACGCACTTCTACAACCCCAGCCCATGTACCTGGTCCTGCCACTCACCTGAGCACCTCACGCCTGCATCTTCCTCATGCTTGCAGTCACTCTGTCCCCAAGGTGCCCTGGCACAGGCCCACAATGAGGACTCCCGACCCCTGCACTGCACCTCATCCAGCCAGATGCTTCCATTTCCAGGGCCAAATGCAGCCTCTCCCAGGGCATCCAGGGCAGAGCCACAGCCCAGCTGCTGACACACCACCTCAGCCTCTTCCAGGCCCCAGGAGTCATCGCACACTGTGCCCCAGGAGCCTTTGTGCCACACCTCCACACGACCTGAGCACTCAGTGTCTCCACCCACGAGCCGCAGCTTCTCTTTGTCTGGAAAAGGCAACAGCATCACTTATTTGTCTGGTGCATGGAAGGAGCCCATGGGAACTACTGGAGAGATAGGAAGGGCTGAGGTACCTGTGCAGGAGTCAGTGGCTGGACACCTCTTAGGTCTTGGTCCTACAGAAGGAGACAGCAGTATAGCACTGGGTAAGGACTGGCTAGACCTAGGGATCCCCAAACAAAGATCTCTACATACTGAATTCAGTCCAGATGACGATGGTGGATAAAAGCCTTTAAAATTAGTCTAGTAGTTTGCTTGCTGAGATATCACTGGCTCGTAGTTTATCAAAAATTGAAATTATTTTTTCATCTAAGTTGCATAACACTTAACACATTTCCACACCAAATGTAAACACAAATACGCACAGATACACTTGCACAGTAGAAATCAGGTTCTATAACAGAAAAGGCTTCACATGTTCCAATTCTTTTATTCCTGTGTAAGGACAGTGTGTATTGTGGTGGTCTACACCATAAATAAATAAGTACAGGGGATCTCCTCCACAGACTGTGGACAGAAGTTTGTAATCATTTAAATGAATAGAT
This sequence comes from Myocastor coypus, assembly GCA_004027025.1. NCBI lineage: Eukaryota > Metazoa > Chordata > Mammalia > Rodentia > Myocastoridae > Myocastor > Myocastor coypus. The sequence goes on along the minus strand of PVJA010000636.1, from coordinate 111,379 downwards.
ATATTAGTCCTAGTAAATGTAATTCATTTCACTTGATAATCAGATAGAAAGAGAATAGAAATTATTACCAATGATTTGAAATAATGTATATTGAATATTAAATATAATTTGTAGATAATCACAAAAGTGATTTCAATTCAAAATTTCGTGAAGATTTAGCGGGAACGGCAAAAGCTGCAAAATTAGAAAAATTCTAATTCCATAAACAGAATAGAACAAGTTTGCCTAAATGAAAGCCAGTTTAATGGATAATTGCTAGCAGATAAGATGGGTTCCACAGAGGGTTCGATCCCCCAGTCTGCTGTGCCAGCCCTGTCCCCGGTGTGCTGAAATAGCTGTTGAGACTGGGCCTGGTAGCACACCTGCAGTCCCAGCTATTGGGAGCCTCTCAACAGGTGGATCACTATTATTCTGATCTGGTAGTGAGACCCTGAGCACCCGAATTGTCAACCCTTCCATAAAGTGCAGAAAAAAAAGAGTTCCAGAAACAAAAGAAAGTCACTAAGACACAAAGCGTGATCTGTTACTTTAATAAGCTTCAGCCTCCCGATGAAAAAGACAAACAGTGAAAAAAGAGTCAATAGAGAGTGGAAACATTTTTGAAATATTTATCTTTACATTCTCTCCTACTGTAATCGTCAGTTTTAGCACCTTTTTCAAGATAAAACTGAACAGTGTATGTGCACACATGCATGGTGTGTTAGTGTGTGTGCGAGAAAGGGAACTGGAGAGAGACACGGAGAAAGCGAGACCGAGAGAAGGAGTAATAAAAATGATAAAGGAAATAAAGAGTTAAGAAAGAAAAAGCAAAGGAAGATTGAAAGGACAGAAGAAAATCCTATATATGTGTACATTCTCCTCTAATATTATATTGTGAACAATAAATTGACAAATTTTGTATATAAATATGAATATAAAAATGGATAGGGGCTTTAAATTTTATTTATTTGTTCAGAGAACAAACTTTTTGATTCATTAGTTATCTGGATTGATTTCTCAGTCTCCATTGTGCTAATTACTGCTCTAATCTTTAAAATTTCCTTCCTTCTTTGGGCTTTAGGCTTGACTTGATCTTCATTCTCTAGAAGCTTGAGATTCAGCATAGGTTTTCCTTTTTTTTTTTTTTCCCCTTGATGTGAGGAGTCACTGCCATAAATTTCCTTCTTAAGACTGCTTTCACTGCATCCCACAGGTTGATTCTGGTGGGCTTTAATCTATTCCTTTTCTCTAACAGCATTTAATATTCTGTTATTCTGCTGAATTTCTTGGATCTTATTTATTATGGGCCTGAGTTTGGATTTATTTTAGTTATGGCCAATTGGAGGAGTATATTTCACTGTTACTGTATGTCAGACTTTTTCTGTACTAGTACTTGTGCAAACACTTTTTTGTGTAATTTCTGTTGACTCCATTTGCGATGGCAGAATTAGCCATAGATAAATCTTGGAAACAACCCGAATAGCCATCAGCTGAGGAATGGATAAAAAAAATGTGTTTTTTTCCACAATGGAAATTAATCAGCTGTAAAGAAAGATAAACTTGAAGCTTTTATAGTTAAATGGATGAAACCAGAGATCATTCTCATTAGTGAAATAAATCAAAGGTACATGCTTAAACATCATATTGCCTCCCTAGTGTAAGAACCTGGGAGAGTAAATACGAGTCATAAAAAGTAAAGTTGATTAGTATGTTGAGCTGTAAAAGGCTTAAATCAACAGCTTCTAACACTGCCAGTTTTGCCAATAACCCACTACAGTTATGGAATATTGGACTATGTATACAACTACTTTCTCTTAGTTCAGTGAGAAGAAATTTTTGTATCAATAATGATTAGAAAAACTAGCATGTCTGCATCTGCATCCTATGCTCTAAAGAACTACTATGTCTGTCTGTCTGTCTGTCTGTCTGTCTGTCTCTCTCTCTCTCTCTCTATATATATATATATATGTATATATATATATATATATATATATATTTGGATAATTGCACTACTGATTCCTATTGGTCTATTGTAAGAAACAGTTAATGCTTAAATTTTTTCTTTCATTTCAGTTTTTAATCAATCTTGTATGCTTAGGATAACCTGTACAATAAATTTGAAAGCAATAGTGCACAATATAACAACCACTGTTAAATTCCTATAATTTTGTTTAGTAAAATTGAGTATCATTTCAAATTTTTTATTAGTTAAAAAGCAAAAATGTGAATCTTTCATGTTAAATGAATAGAAATGCTAATATTGTAATAATATGCAGTGATATTATGAAATGAAATAATACTATGAAAAGAAATATAAAGATATTACAAAGGTCTACATTTTATCAGTATCTGAATTTTGAGATTTTTTAAAAAAATTATTACTTATATTTAACTCAAAATAATATTCATGGACAAAAAGTGATGTCATATTAATTTACTTTTTTGACTTTTCATATGTTTTGCTTATAATAAGTAACATCATAATTTGTATTTTAAATCTAATAGAAAGGAAATGCTGTTTGTTTAAATGTTATATAATTGGTGTGAAGTGCATAAACTCTTTGGAGCCCAGCAGATAAAACCATCGGTAGCAACTGTTCTTAATTCAAGGAAGAGAGAAAAGGGCACAGGCTGGCCACCCCTCCCTCCCTCCAGTGCTCTTGTACCAGCAGACTGCATTGTTTACTCCCTTGGAATATGGAATGGGTGAGACCTTTTAGCAGATGAAAAACATGATAACCATTTATAATCTTCACCATTTGCCGAAGGAATATACAGAACATCACTTCTCTTTTCTAGCAAAGTCCTTCAAAGTTTAACAATAATTTGTCCACATGTTCCTTTGCATAGGTAATAAATAGAGTATAGAGTTCCTTGACATAGTTTTCAATTTCTTTTGCACCTGAGATACAGAATGACATCTGCCACTGTCATCTTTTTTTTCTTTGTATTTAGTTGGATCTGCAGGGTCTACAGGACTCACTACACAGATTGAACTTGGAGCGATTCTCCTCTTTTCAGCTTCCCAAGCAATGAGATTACAGGTGCACACTAGTACACCCAGTCTCTATCACTGTCTCAGCATCCCCTGAGGGCAGGGCCAGCACTGCGGGCCAGGGCTTGAATCTTGGACCCCTGTGTCTGCCTAAGCAGGTGCTTTAATTTGTGGAGCTATTTGCCCTGCCACTGCAGTCTTTGAAGACATGTCACTCTTTTATAGATCAGCACATTAATCAACTTGGTTGAAATGTATTTGAATATAATTGAAATATATTTCCAGCAATGATTAGGTAATATACTACAAGACAGAAAGAATATTAGCATGCACATTAATAAAGATCACAGAAGTCCCCCAGATATGTAAGGTAATAGTGAGATTGAAGGGCTAGAATGATATAACAGATGTTTTTAGATAGAAATGGGAGAACTTCCTATTATATTGAAATTGGAAAAAGAGAACAAAGGAGAAATAAAAAATGAATTAAGCCCAAGTCAACAAGCAATAACAGAGACACTAACTAAAATTATATCTGATAGGAAAAGTGAGAGGCAGACCCTGAGCAGGCAGAATCAATCGTCAAACTAAATAGCCGGGTGATGATGTCAGTCAACAAAGAAGCAAGAGTTTGAAATTCAGAGCAAAATGGATTGCGGAGATTTCCATATGGGGTCTGGTGATGTGATGACATCTGAGGCCATGGAACTCAGAGACATCATCTGGGGGAGGAGCACTGTCAGGGACAGCAGAGAATCCGAGGCTCAGCCCTCAGTGGGTCTCAGTCTAGCAGCCGAAGAGAGAAATTCTGACCCAGGTAGACAGAAAACAAAAAGCAGATGATAAGGTTGAGAGATCAAAAGGAAAACTGTAAGGTGGAGAGTGGCAAATTGTTGAATGCTACTGAGAAGTCAAGAATGATCAGAAGACAATTTGCTGTTATGTTGTTATTTCCATACTGATTCTGAGGAGTAGTAGGGTCTAAGGTTTAACTGGAATAAATTCAGCATTACCAGAGTCACAAAAGGTGAGCATAGTGACTACTGACAGTTCTCTTTGGAGGCCACGAGGAAAGAAATGCATCCAACAAGACTCTCCCTCAGCTTCTTTATGCTCTGATCATGACAGGATTTTCTAAACACTTTAAAAGGCATCATGTTCCTCCCATATCCATATTTACATCACTCAGCAAGTTTATCCGAGCACTTAATGCATTCTTCACAAGCCCAATTCAGTCTTCTTTATATTTTTCTCATGAATTGATATTAGCACAGGTGTCTCTACTTCTGCTACTAAAAGGAAAGATTACATGGATTTAATAACCTAATATTTAAAATTCATTTTATAGACATATTTAAATCTGGCCCTTATAAACATGAAGTTTCCCTAATAGCAACATGGAAGGAGGGGTAGATGCATATAAACAGACAGCAGGTCACCTTCACATGTGATATAAGTTGTATCCCTTGACGAGCAAGATCTGTTTTTCCAAGGATCAGAGGGACATTCCCAGAGAGAAGAATCAGTTTTGCGACACTGGATTCCATCCACCCAGTGGGGTCTAGTGCCTTCCCTGGCAGGCACAGAAGTGTTGAGGGTCCCACTGTCCCCACAGCCAAGCTGTCTGCAGATCACTGACAAGGTCATGTCTTCCATGGGGCTGCGGCAGACGCTGCCCCAGGTCCCATTGTAGAAAACCTCCAGCCAGCCAGCACACTCCTGGTCCTCGCTCACCAGCCTGAGAGCCAGGAACTCTGAAACAACAAGGCACAAAAATCAATCATCCATTCATGCTGCTTATTTTATACAAAGTGAAAACTCAAGAAATGAATTGCCCATGGAAATACTGAAACTTTGTTATTTTTTGCCTGTTTGGTAGCCTTAAACCATCATTCGATTTCTGTCACAGTGAAGTATAGAAAAATAAAAGGTAGAGATTCTGACCTGAGGAATCTGCAGGTAGAAAAAAAAGTTTGAATCCAGCTTCCAGAATAAACATCTGAAGGACTCTGCAGAAAGGAGCATGAGCAGGGGAGGGACAGCAGAGTAGTAGAGCACTGCATACGTTCACTTCCTGAACCTTTGAGCCTATGAATTCTTTACCTCACTTTGTGAAAGGGCTTTGAAGATCAGAGTAAGTGAAGGCATTTTAGGAGTGAGATTAACTTTGAAATCTCAGTAGATAGGCTTTTGCAGTCAAATACTTTACTCCTGTATAGGTAGGTTTCTGAATTAACTAGGTGGACCACATCTCACAGCATCCTTGCACTATTTCCTAACTAGGAGATAACATATTTGTGAACTTGGTTTCAGGGAGACATTACCATAGAAGTACGTCAGAAAGTTGCAATGCATTCATTTTGAAGGATCAAAGGAACGTGGAACGTAAGCAGTTTATAGAAGCTAGAATAGGCACAGATGTAAGTCTTCCCTGAGCATAAGAGGAACGTAGCCCTATTGACACCTTGTTTTCAGCACATCCTGCTGTGAGTACACTTCTACCTAAACAAGTGTAACATGAGGTTACTAGCAATGTGATAATGTGTTATAGCAGCAATAAAAATCTAATATAGTGGGCTTCAATGTTTGTAGCTACAGGGAACTGATTAACACTGCAGGAAGACTGTCAGGTGAGAGACATTGGCAGGAAGAAGAAACTCAAGTATAGGAAGAATTAATAGCACCTCATTTTTTCTTCTGCTAGACAGAGAAGCCCTGGGGAAGTAGCCCTCCTACCTCTGCACTATTCAGCTACTGTCTCTACTCTCATCTTATGGACAGAAGCCATCCTGAAGGTCTTCCCTCCTCTGCTCATTTGTGGACCGTGTGAATACAGACCTGAGCAAATGACCCCTGCATCTTCCTTATGCCAACAATCATGTTTTCCCCAGCCTAGGGAAGGACATTTCCAAATGTGGAACTCTTCTCCTGTGCAGTTCATCTCATCCAGCCAGATGGGCCCAGATCCCTGCCCAAAGTAGGCAAAGGCTGTGGCATTGAGGGCCACTCCACAGCCCAGCTGCCTGCACACCACGTGGGCATCACTCAGGTCCCAGCTGTCATCGCAGATAGTGCCCCAGAAGCCCTGATGCAGGATCTCCACTCTCCCTGCACAGCGACCGCCCCCATCCACCAGGCGTAGCTGTCTGCTGTCTGAGGAGAGACAGAGTCTGGTCAGTGGTGCTGACATGGGGAGAAGCCCGTTCTGTCCTGGGTATGTCCTCACCTGAGCAGTTGGTAGCCTGTATTGCCGAGGCTGTGGAGTGTGCTGAATCAGACAGGGAGTCCTTGCAATGGGGCAACAGCTGGGTCTGGTTTCCTATACACAGAGTGAAAGAGAGAAAACCTGTTACATCAATGGTAGCCTGGTAATAATATCTAAGGTAGAAACTATGAAACAGAAGCAATAATTTCTTGTCTTCAAAGCTTAAGTTCTATACGGAGATGTTTACTTTTGACCTGGCCAGATCATTTGTTTGAAGCAAAACCTAAGAATGACTAAGACTACAGCAATAGCTAACTTTTGAAATCATTGTAATATCCAGAAAATAAGAATTTGGGGTGCCAAAATATAATTGAGATATAAAAGGCCAGGTGAGTCCTCTTCTTTAGGAATCTATTTACAGGAAGTAGTCAAGACAGGAAAAGCTGCAACAAAATATTTGACAGATACAAAGCACTGCAATATATATATATATATATATATATATATATATATATATATATAACTGGAGGTTGCCCATAGATAAGAGCCAAGCATATTAAGCAACTAATTATACTGAACGTGTTAAAATATGTTAAAGAAAAAAATATATTGCATCACAGCAGAAAGGATAAATTAAAGGCAAATTATTCTTCACTCACACAGGTGCTCCGTTTCTAAACAATTCATTTTTGTGTGATTTGCCTTAAAGCACTTTGTCTATCAGAAGAAAAGTTAACCTTTTCTGAAGTATTTTTATGATTTTTCATCTAAAGCAGTAACCTGTCAATCAAAATTAACCTTATTGGAGGGCCAGCCAAACAGCTCAGCTGATTAAAGCACATGCGAGCAAGCACAGAGACTGGGGGCTCAATCCCTGAGCCCGCCATGACAGCCCCACCTCCCAGGTGGCAATTGAGACTGGGCATGGTGGTGCTCACTTGTAATCCCAGCTCTTGGGAGGCTGTAAACAGGCATATCATTACCAGTGCTTTATTAGTGAGGCCCTGGAGCCCTATAGAGACTTCGCTCCAATACAAAAACAAAACAAAACAAAACAAAACAAAAAAACCCCAAAATTCAATAGAAAAACAAGATAAAAAGATAAACATACTTTTTAACCGAATGTCCAACCCTTGCTCTTACCTCAGGGTATTTAAATAGCTATATTTAAAGTACCAAATGCTCACAATGGATATAAACATTGTATGCCATAAATGTGCACTATGTAATAATAACTAAACAACAAGAATCAAAAACTGTAAAGAGGATGTAGAGGCAGGCACTGGCTGGTAAGGGTAAAAGGATTTAAAAAGAAAAGAGCTGTATTATGTATATGCACCTATCCACAAGATAAATTTATTCTTCATGTTCTGAAAATATGTACAATAAAATAAAAATTAAGGTTAAAAATAAACACCATGTTAAGAAAATAAAATGGCATATATCTTGGCAGAGAAAACATATAAAGTCTAATAAAAGTACAACAATGAAAAAATCCATAGCCAAGATACAGACACAACTAATATAAAGACAACATGCCATGTATTATTGTCCTGTTTTGAAATTGTTTCATTGCTATTTTATTTTTTCTCATTAAAATGAATCAATAAAGAAGTCCATAGCCAAAATTAAGAACTTGAAGTTCAAATCTTACATTACAGTAGATCATAGCATGAAAGAGTGTAATGGAAGGAAAGAAATACACAAAAACAAAACAAAACAGAAAACCAGAGAAATAAGAAACATGAAAGAGAAGTAGCAGAGTGTTGAGGAAACTTCAGCTGATTACATAGATTTTTGGAGATCCTGTTACAATTGGCATGGGTAAATTATAAAATGCACAATATGGTATGCTTAATGCACCTGCATTTTTAAATTCTTCTAATGGTTGTTCAACTGTGTCCACTTGAGAAGTTTAGGAGCTTCACTAAATCAGCTCAGCAATTCCAGACTAAAACCATTTTAAGTGGCTCATCACCTAAAGGATATAAAAAGGAAATAAGGAACGTTGAAGGGTTCCCTTTCCTTTGGAGGAGCTCCAGGCTTTGCCATCAGCTTTATGTCTTCTCCGGGCTTCTAGCACAGATGCTTCAGCTTCTGCCTTGGATCCTTTAGCCCTCTGGTGTACCCTTCCTATCACATACCCATAATACCAAATGGCACCGAACGCTGCAGTGAGCTGCAGACCTGGGATTGAACCTTTCATTTTCCAGGGTACAGATGCCCTTTGCACACTTCCTCATCCAAATCTGTGGCTGACTATAGTAAGCTAACGTTGCAATTTCTTATATATTTTTAAATCTTGTGTTATATCTGATTCTCTAGTAAAGTCCTGACTGATATAATTGTACCCATGGATTCTCTGATATTCAATATTTTGATTGGCAGACTTGTTGCTTCTCCTTTGACACTAGGCTGACCTCAAGGAGTTGCTTATAAGCTAAAGCACATAATGGAGCCCTGTTAATCATAGTGCTATTGATAATTAAATTATAGAATCAGCACAATCTTCATCAGCAGGGAAATACACTCAAATATTACTATATGTATATGCTATAAACGCTAATACAGTGTTGTCACTTACAATAAAATAGAATTGAAGGTCATCATGACTAATAAAATACACCAGACATAGAAAGGATATTCCTCAAATTCTTTGTCATGTGGGAAAGTTAAAAACACATTGACGTGAACATATCTGCTTCTATTTACTACAGGCAGTTAGTAGTACTCATAACACTAGACATATCTCATTTCATGTTTAGAATTAGCATTGTGTGACAACATAAGGAAAATTGGTATTCTGTCATTAATTTTGCTAATATTTTCATTTTAACTTCTACTTTTGAAAGAAGTGAGAGCCAAAACACATTTATGTAGAACAGATTTAAATATCAGCTGACTGTGCTATCATAATATTTAATACTTCCATGTCTTGCCAAACAAGGTGAAGATATTTTGTTCAGTTATAGGACTATATCCTTCAAAATAACAATGTCTTCAGGTACAAAGAAAGATTCCAGGGGTCCGGCAGGATGGCTCAGTGGTCTAGGGCGCCTGCTTGGGAAAGCTTGGGCGGCTGCAGGGACCGCGCTTCGATCCCTGGCACCACATGCTGTGCCAGCCCTGCCCTCAGGGCAGGCTGAGCCGGCCATAAAAATAAACAAATAAACAAAAGTTCTGAAACAAGAAAAATAATTTAAAAAAAAAAGAAAGATTCCATGTGTTCCAACCACATTAAAGGATACTAAGTACAGAAAATATATGAATTAAATATATCTGCTCAAATTACAGTTGGGAGATGATAAAATCTGGATAGGAATTAATCTAAATAACTATTATGATAGTGTTAAATTATATAAATTGGCAATTCTATCTAAGGAAAATCTTCATTTTAGGGGTAGATGAGCATCATGTCAGCTACATTTATTTATTTGTTCCTTTGGAAATTTTGTATCTATTTAGTAAGAGGAACAGGTAGAGCAGTAGAGTATAGCCAATATAGGACAATGTTAACATCAGAGAATCTAGGGATTTAGATTATTCTCAAACCTTGTCTATAATTCTGGAATTATATAAAAATATTTTAAAAGCACAATAAACAAGAAAGTTGAAGGCTAGCATGAAAGCCCACTATTAAGACATTTAATTAAAAGCAATACTAACAGTATGAAAATCATTAGAAGAAAATCCAAAACAGATGCTTAATACTCCAAAGACAAATTAGAGACCTCAGTGAATTGAGGTCTACAATGTGTAAATGAATGTGAAACCTCAATATTATCAATCAGTTATCTACATATTCATATGTTGGTCAAATTTAATTGCATTAAATATAGCATTATTTTTAAACTAATCATGACAAGGTGAATGTGCATTTTGTATGGGCAAAGAACCATGAGCATATCTGATAAAAAAGCAAGAAAATTAAACTACTATTTTCAGTTGTAACAATTAGGAAAACATACAGTATTAGTAGAAGGACAGACAATGACAGGGTGAAATATAAAAGAATATATAAACAAAGTGTATGGCATCTGAACGTTTTTGAAAATGGTAAGGCTACATGAGAAAGCACGTCATTTTTTAGAAAATAATTCAGTCAGTTGAGTCTGAATAATAATGAATTTCCTCACACTGTGCACACTTTGCACAGCATCGTCTCAGAGTGAAGGTAATATGAGATTCAAAGGAAAAGTAATTTATGATCTCATAGTAGATAAAATTCTTTTAAATAATACAAAAGAACACTAAGAATACAAGAAAATGTTGCTAAATTATGCTTCATGAAGGATAAGAATTTGACTTTGTAAAAAAAGGACATATCATTTAGAGAGTTAAAAGGAAGGAGTCAAAAGTACAGAATAAATAAACACATATTTGGGTGAAAAGCTGTTCACACAGTGACCTGAAACATCATTATTTGTAATATTCAAGAATTTGAAACCACTCCAATCTATTGTATGTTTATCAGATGTTTATCCCATGTGGCATGGGATCATTTAGTGGAGAATGATAAAGGAACAGTGACCCTTTTGGTCCTCCTCATCACACTTCACTTCCTCTGCTTTGTCTGCAGTTAGCACAGCCGCTCCTTTTCTCCAGGTTCCTGCTGTTTTCCAATGTTTAATTTTTATTCTATGAACTTTGGGGGGAGATTAAATGTTTCTTACATGCAGAACATCGTTCAATCTTCTTTTTGATCCTTTCTGACTGTTTCTTTTGATCAGTGAATTGAGACTGATCACATTAATGCCTATGATAATAATAGGTATTGACTTATTTTCTTCCTATTGGGTCCTTTTCTTTGTACAATATTTAACTTCTCAATTTTCCTGGTGAGTTCATTCCATTGGGCATTTTGACATTGCTATCTTCATTGTTTCTTTATAGGACATCCTCGGAAAGTTTTTTTAGTGCTGGTGTGATCATCATGAATTTCCTTATGTGTTTTTATTATGGAATTATGTTATATAGTCATACATTTGGAAAGATAATTTTCTAGGAAATGTTATTCTGGATTGGAAATATTTTTAGGGCTTGATCTCACAGTTTGTGTTAAGAAGTCTGCTGTAATTCTGATGGGTGTTCCCTTAAAAGTGATTTGTTTCTTTCTTCTAACAACTTTTAAGATTCTGTTGCTGTATTGATTTTCTGGCATATTGCCTATTATATACCTTTGTTAATTTTTTTCTGATCATGGCTATTTGTAGTTCTATATGTCTCACTCATCTCTATGTCAAATGCTTTTTCCATGCTTAGAAAGTTTTCTGCTATTACTTCTATAAAGATGATTTTAATGCCTTGTATCTACCTTCTGATTTTTTTATTGATTCCACTTAATATTGGATTAGTCTTCTTTCCATCATCATCTACAGTTGCTTGATCAAGTTTTCACGGTTACACGCATGTTTTACAGATGCTTCTCACTAGTTTATCACCAACCACAGCCTACATTGGAGGTTTGATATTCTATCTTCACACTTGTCTATTCTGTTGTGTATGTTTGCATAGCGTTTTTTTCTCCCAGATTTGTGTTTGAGATTGGTGTATGCATTTCAGCTCTTTTTTCATGTCGAGCATTCATGATCTGCATGTCCTTTGTTGGCTAACAAAAGTCAGTATCATCACTCCATTCCTTAGACTCATTAATCTTTTGTTTTACTAAGGTCATTGTGTCTTTGTCTATGCTATTAGGTTTCCTTTGAATTTGTTAATGCTCTTATTGATCTGTTTTGTTACATGCATTGTTACCGTTTCAGATATCTCAGCTGGGTGGCTAAAAGTAATGATGCCCTCCTAAAAAAAAAAAGTGAATTCTGAGTATGTCCTTGAGTCAAAAAGCTCTTCAGAATATATACTATATTTACATATGAAGATAAAAACCATTGGAAACTTTTCCTTAGTGGTACAAGTTAAAGTGTTTTCTCAGCAGGATAGGAGAACACAGTGAGTGGTAAGATTTGCTCATTGTTGGGGAAACTGTTAGTATTCTGTTTGATGATCTGAAAAGGGGTACCTAATTGGTTCTACATATATTTCATATAGTATTTATTATATATATAATATATATATATATCATTTATATATATATATATCTTTATTTAAAATATTAATTTAAATATTATTTCTTTCAACTGAATGCTTAATTATGAATAAGATTATGTGTCTACAGTTTTCAAGCCAGTTCTCCTGCTGTCTGCTCTCAAATTTGTAGGACTTCAAGAGAATCTTATATGGATTCATCTCTCACCTGAGCAGACTACAGAAGCTGTGTTCCCGTGAGCACAGGCAGGCACACCCAGGGCAGTCACAGGGCAACTCCACAAGAAGGATTCATCCCCTGAGCAGTGGAATTGGTCTATCCAGATCTCACCACCACCTTCAACAAAGTACGCTCCTCCTTCTGGGGTGTCGATGGCAACTCCACAGCCCAGCTGGCGGCACACAACATGGGCGTTGGCCATACTCCATTGGGAAGCACAGAGTGTTCTCCAACCCACAGAAGTGTTCAGCTCCACCTGACCCTCACAGTGAGAGGTTCCATTTTTCATAAGCTGGACTTCTACGTACTCTGGTAAAAGAAGACAGGATTTCAACCACATCTCATATTTTCAACCACATCTCATATTTTTCTTACCACAGCAGATTACTCAGGAAGGTTCAATTATAGCTGACTATCTTACCTGAACAAGTTATTTGAACAGTCCACCTGTTGTAGCTGCTGTTTGCAGGGAAGGCCACCCTGGGGCATTTCCGTAGCACAGCCTCCTGACCTCCACATAAGAACTGCTCAGCCAACACCTGTGTAGTGTCCCTTGTGAGAGACACACCTCTCAGGACAGATGCAGCCTTGCCACACACCAACTCTGCACAGATGACCTGGGCAGTGGGCAATGTGAAGTTCGTATCAGATACTGGAACCCATTCTCCTCCAGAATTCACTTCCACTTTTCCTGAGCAGCGTTCTTCTCCAAGCAGACGCATATATCCTAAAGGAGGAAAGAAGAAGAAGAAGAGGAAGAAGAAGGAGAAGAAGAAGAAGAAGAAGAGGAAGAAGAAGAAGAAGAAGAAGAAGAAGAAGAAGGAGAAGAAGAAGAAGAAGAAGAAGAAGAAGAAGAAGAAGAAGAAGAAGAAGAACAACAACAACAACAACAACAACAACAACAACAACAATGACAATAGGAGGAAGAGGAAGAAGAGGAGGAAAAGAACAGACAAATAGAAGGGGAGTGGAGGGAGAGCAGGAGGGTAAAGAAGAGGAAAAAGAAGAAGAAATAAAAAAGAAGAGGCAGATTTGACTCACTACAGGGCCCACGTGTGAGTGAGACTACTTGGGGCCTGCTGGACACTCATTCAATTCAGCATGTGAGTGGGACCACCTTGAGCCTGCCAGAAACTCGTTCAATCCAGCAACCAGGCCCACCATGTGAGTGGGAACACTCAGGGCCCACCAGAAACTCATTTCACCTAGCACAAGTTCCAGAGTATGAATGAGACCCCCTGGGGCCCAATGGGAATATCCTTAGAGCTAGTAACGGGCCCAACACGTAATTGAGACCACCCTAGGCCTACGAGAAATGCATTCAATCCATCAACCAGGCCCAGCATGTGAGTGGGACTGCCTTGAGCCTGCCAGAAACTCATTTGATCCAGCAACCAGGCCCATGCGTGAGTGGGACTACCTAGGGCCCACCAGAAACTCAATAGATCTAGTAACAAGGTCTAATGTTAATGGAACTTCATCCATCAGACTGGCCCAGTGTGGAAAACTGTGACAGAACTCCCTGCAGAGAAGTTAGAGACAAGATCCACCCAGCTAATCCAGGAGGAGAACATCTTGTCAGAGGGGCAAAGCAGGTTCACCTCCAAAGGCTGCAGCAGGAAGAATTGGAGCACAGCAGCCAGACCTAAGCCACTCCCACCCAGACGAGTTTGAACTTGGTAGATCCAGATGAGGTGCTAAGGTGAGAACTCTACTAAAACTCTACATCAAAGATCAGAAGGTGGAGCTATACAAAATGACAGAGAAGGAGCAAAATGCACTCTCAAGCTCTACGCCCATCCAGAACAAATGCAGGAGACAATAGTATAGAAGAAATTGGAAATCACACACCTGAAATCTGTCATATATATACAGCATCAGAATATTTCCATCAGTGTATTCCACAAATGGACTTCGCCTGAACCCTATGGGTCATGATTCTGTCTGGAGCTACAAGGTGGATATCAAGGTAATAGCAGTGTCTGAGTCCCACAAGTGACACCTGGCCATCAGTAAGTGTACAAGTACACTGTCTATGTACCTGACATGCTAAAACTTTGTGCCATATCCTATCCCCAAACTGTTAGTTCTGGTTATATATTTGCCATTTCAGTATCTGTTTTATGTTTTATTCTTGGTAATTATTTACTACCATAGAAATTTTTTATTAGTTGATATTTTTGTATATATTAATCTATTCAAATACTATCTGAGTATTCTGAATTGGTTACAGATTTGTACATATGATACACAACATTCTGGGCTATAAGTTGGACTCATGATTTGATTTGAATTTTGGAATATTTTTTTGTAATATTTAAGGAATTAATATTTAATTAGGGGTTGGGGAAATAGCTCCATGCCACAAGTGCTGTGTGGCAAGTGCATGAGATTGAACCTTGGTCTCGCAAAAAAAAAAAAAAAAAGCAAATAAAACATTTAATTAATCTTTTGAATGTTATTTAATTATAAATTTTGTTTTGTGATCCATACTGTATCTTCGAGTTACAATGTATTTAAAAGACATGGTATGATATTTTGTCTTAGTATTAGAATCTTTAAAAAGAAAAAAGAAATACACACACACACACACACACACATATATATATATATATGTATATATATATACACACACACACACATAACAGAGTTAGGATAGATATACAGTTACTTTCTCTTAGTTCACTGATAATAAAAGTTTGTAGTAATTTTGTTGAGATAAGATATTAGGTTTACATCTTGTGCTCTGAATCAATACTATGAGGACAACAATATGCATTGTATTACTTATTGTAACTATCCTACTAACTTGTTTTGAAGCTGTTTCATTGCTATTTTATTTTTTCTCATTAAAATGAATTAAAAGAAGAATCAAAAAGGTGAATACCCAGTGTAGAGATTAGAGACTGTCATCTTAAAGAAGTGTAGAGAAGTTTAGGGTGGGTTGTGATCTGTTACTTAGGGACCTTAGAAGACTAGGATCTAAAAAGGTGTAAACAGCTTATTGTGCCTTACTTGAGACATTGGTGTAACAGGTGATCCTGAGTGATGTCTCCACCCTTACTTAAGACGTTGGTGATCCCTTCTCCTCCCTGTAAATCTTCTATTGTGTGACATAAATAAAAAGGAGATGTTCCTGGATTTCTGAGCTCACTTTGAGAGAGACAGATCTCAGTGAGTCCTCTGAGCTACCTTCATCGGGTCTTCTCCTCATTTCTTTTGGCACTGATGAAGAACATTACAACAATCCAGACTTGGAAATTAGCAGCATCATGTGATATACACTATTCATATGTTTTCTTTTCCTGTGGATTTGGTGTGTCAAGAGGAATAAACAATCAGAATGAGAATAAATTCTTCAGGTGTAGTGATTTAAAGATAAATTCAGAAAGGATATGCAGTTTGGTTTTGGATAGCTGAATCCCAGGAATAGATAGGTAGGATAGGTATAGATATATGTGCTTATAAAGACATGTTATTCTATCAGGTCTGCATGGTAGTTTGTGACATTTGGCCTCATTTTGTAAGCTCTATATTTACTCAATCTAAGCTTACTGTAGAAAAAGATTATGCTTGTCTATAATACCATTACAAGTATCTTTTAATATCCATATGATAATAACAACATAGCTATTCAGTAATTTCAACATTTATACAATACATCAGCATTACTAATTATTTTCATTTATGTATGAGAAAGTTATCCATTAAATAGTTTTAATATGAGGGCAAACCTAGACTAATAATGAAATGAGGGCCGGCCTGATAGCTTAGTGGACTAAAGTGCCCACCCAGGTAGAGCATGTGGCTGGGGTTCGATCACTGGTATGCATCATGGCCTCATCTGAGGGGAGTACTGAGACTGTGATTGAGACTGGGCATGGTGATGCGTGCCTATAATCCCAGCACTTAAGAGGTTAAAAACAGGAGAATCACTACAGGTCTGATCTACATCATGAGACCCTGTACACCCTATAGACCCAGTAAACCCTGTCCTAAATACAGAGAAAAGAATTTGTGAAATGTTTTATGTTGTTTAAGCAGAAATAAAACTTAGACATTACATCAAGAGATTAAGACACTATGTAATCTGTGTCTCCGTCTGTCAGTCTGTCTGTCTGTCTGTCTCTCTGTCCGTTTGTCTCTGCCTTTCCCTTTCTCATTTATGAGACATTATTTTGTTCCAAGAGAGTAATATTTGAACGGTACATGGTCATTAATAAGGATAACCAGCAAGCAATTTTAAGTTTGGGTTCAGAGCTTTTAGGAGTTATTTGAGGATATAGAAGGATTTGGTCTATAATAGAATATGGAAAGAAGAATTACAGCATGGACCATTTTTTTTTCAACAGAAAATATACATTCAGCAATGTTTTGTTTTTCAGTTAATGTTTTAGGATTATGTAGGACAAACCTAATGGGCTTTACTATGCTTTCTTAAATAGTGACTGTAGACATTATAGTTAAATATGCTTGCATATTTTCTTTCTATTTTTTTAAAGAGAAAAAAGTTAGGCGCAGTATAAAATTTCACTAGACAAAATGATAGAAATTCAACAATGATAATAATATCACATGTTGTTGTCTTCAAATTGGTTGTTCAGATTACCATGTATAAGCATGCACTATTGATGTGAAAATTCTATAAAAGTTAGAAAGAAAAGCCAGGCATAGTAGTGCACACCTGTAACCCCAGCACTTGAGACTCCGAGGAAGGAGGATTGGTGTGAGTTCAAGACCAGCCTTGGCTACAGAACTGAATTCAAGGCCAGACTGCATAGTAAGACCCTGTCTCAAAAAGACCCAAAAAAAAAAAAAAAAGATTAGAAAGAAGAAAAAATAAGCATCGATTGTTACTTTCAATAGACCAGTACAAATAAGCAGTAAATTTTCCAAACTATATATTTTAACTTCCTTTCGTCTATATTTTCTCTTTTGCCTTATCCCACTTGTTCCTTTCTTTTGAGCAGTTCTTTTCTGCTTCATAGTATCTTCTGTATCTTTCAGATTGTACTTACTCTTTTCGGTTCTTACTCTAGGAAGACAATATGATGTTTAAACATATATTTCTGATGTTGATATAATAAAATGAAGTCTGAGAGGGCCAGCTAGATAGCTCAGTGGATTAAAGCAGCTGCTTAGGCACATGAAGAGACCAGATTAGATCTCTGTTGTGCCGTGCCTGCATCACCCCTGAGGATACTCAGATGGCTATTGATATGGCGTGGTGGTGCACACCTATAATGCAAACATTTGCGAGGTTGAAAACAGGACAGTCACTACAAATCTGATCTGTGTAGTGAGACCCTGCAGACCCTTACGAAATACAAAATACTACTACTACTACTAAATAATAATAATAATAATAATAATAATAATAATAATAATAATAATAATAATAAATGAAGTCTGAGATTCTGAAAAGTTTATAAGAATATTTTAGCTTATATTATGATTAAAAACAAATGATGATAACATTTTTTACATGAACATGGAAAATTAGATGGACACAAAATGTCAACCTACTATAACTTATTGCTACCATATAAAATGAAAGTTAATGAAACCACCAGTGTTGTCATTAATAAGTGGACAGCAATATTGCTGCTCTTAATACTCCTGGTTGCATTACTCACCATGTTCTCTGCTCCTGGACAGAGCACTCCCTAAAAGTCAACTGATGCACCCTTATTTTATTCTTTGCACCTTTGGCTTCCACTTGTATCCAACAGCACAGTTACAATCATTGCAGAAAAAACTGAGGACTCCTGGTTGTCCAAGAGTCAATTGCAGTCTCAATCAGGTATTCAAACTTGACTACCATTTATGTTTCTCCTCATATGAGATGGTGTGTTTCCAATTCCCTTGAAGACAGATGAAATTCTCGATTTGAATGAAATGGCACCACAAGTTTTGAAAGTCTTATTTCAGAGAATGCTGGGATATCAGGGTAAGGTCTGCTCTAGTTGAATGGCTATATTAACCAAGAATTTGACAATAATTTCTTGTGATTGAGGTAAAATGATATCAACTTAATGTATTTTCTTCTGTTAGATTTTCTTTGGTCTTTCAAGAATCCATTCAAAAATATAAAATAGGCATCATATTCTACTTATTTCTCCTTCTTCAAATTTGTAATCCATCATAAAATGTTAGATATTGAATTGTCTCTTCAATTCATCTAAGTCTCTAACATACAGATAAAATATTCACAATTATTTCCTCCAAGCAGCACTCTTAATCATGAATAATTGACATATCATGACTTGGGCACCATACAAAGGGCCTAAAGTGGTGGGCCTTTACCTTCAATGAACATTTTCTGTGGGCTGAAGTGTTGGCATGTTCCATCTTCCTCTGAGTTGCAGACATTTATCTCAAAACTCTTTCCTTGAGTTTTGAGATACAATATAATGTGAATTTCTCTTGTTAAAACACAAGGTGTTAAATGTAACACATAGTGTTGGATCTATCAGGAACAATTCTCATTATAAATAGCAGAAAGCCAATTCAACTATATTTGTTACCCGAAGTTGGCAGACTTCACAGTAAGGAGACACTTCTCAACACGGTGCATGAGAAAGGGGGATTCCATTCATCCAGAACATCCCACCTATTTTTTTCCCTAGTATGTGCCTCCTTGCTTTTATATTTTCTCTTTACAAAACCTTTTCCACATAACTGAATCTCAGAACCCTGACATGCTACTTTGATGCTTAAGTAGAGGATAATGCTGGGGAGGCATGTCCTCATGTCCTGTCAGCCCATCTGCAACCAAGAAGGAAACACTGAGCAGAAGCACACTTTCTGGACACTGCCCAGCATGGGGGTTTACTACACACAGGAAGTGATGCTTAGTCAAGAGTCAGAGTAAGAAAGCATGTAGACCCTATGTAATAACAACTACACTATGAGCATTTAAATAGGTTTTACTCTTGCATATGGCAAAGCAGAATTATTTTTTGTCCTCTTTAACAAATGAGTGAAAATGATAAAATGTAAGTCAATGTCCCAGTTGTAATTAATTCTGTTCACTTTGTATGAGATTATAAGGTTCACAAGAAATAATTGTGAAAATTACCAGAAATACAAATAAGAAGGCTGATATTATAGGACAGTTTATGGGAAGTAGGCATCAGGGCATGAACTGGGTGGCTAAGGTCATGGAGATGATAAAGGTGACCACATGCTTCCAGTGCATCATGTACTTAGGGAAGCTGCTCTCTATTGCATGCATGTGATGTGTGCCCGTTAGACCCTGTGAACCTTGGCTCATTCCAGAAACAAAGGCTAAGGTCCTGATTGGTCTAGGTAATACAAATTCATGAAATAGTTATATTCAGCAATCAGCTAATCCCTATAAGTGTAGACAAGGTAAATGCTCTATGCTGAGAACATCAGCTTGAGCTTATTACAGTCAAGCAATTCACTGGCTGTTTTGGCAGTTCTGCTTTCATGATATTATAATTAAATCTGTTTCATCTTACTTTCACTTTCTGAGTGTCTCATTGTGCCATGGATTGATTCCATCTTCCTGTGGCTTTGAGGAAGATTCTTTCTTGTATCACTCTTTCTTCTGCTGATGTTTGATATCCTGTGTCCTGTGTCCTGGCTTGCAGATGCCACACTTCAATCCCTGCCTCTGTTGCCACATGGACAGCTTCTCTGTGTCTGTTACTATGCCTCCTCTTCTATGAACACAGTTATACTGGATTAAGAGTACTACTCGATGACTTCAATAAATTACTGAGGAGTCTATCATAGACAGTAGGATAAAATTTAACACTCTCAAATCCTCTCTGCTATGTTAAAAGCTTTTCTTCTATATTTGAGTTTCTTTAGCGGAGATTAATCTTTTTTTCCAATAAATCTCACTTTGAGGCTGAACGACCTCACAGCAGTTCAATCCTTGGTACCACATGCCATTCCACTCCATTATTGGGTGTCCTAAGAAAACGGTTAATTCCCAGGGAATATCTGCAGGATCTAATTTCATTTTAATCAAAGGAAATACCATGTGTTTCTGGTTGTTTATCATCAACCTATTCCTAATTTCACCTTACCTTCCTAGAATTCTCTGTCAGAGATTCATTTATTTGCTATTCTAAATGTCTTCTGATAATTGTACCTCTTGGGGCTAGGGTCAGAGGTCAACAACTGTAAGAAATTATGCACAACATTGGGGATTATTGAGAACTATGCCCTCTTTTTTATGAGTGACAAAACAGAATATGGTCAGATTGATGCACTTGGCCCAAGTTACAGACTTAAAGAGTGTAATTCAAAAATGGACCATAGCTACAAGTTCTTGTTAGCTGCTTCCAAATGGCATCTCGATTCCCCACATGACTGCGCATGTCCTCTTTCTTCTGTCTCACAGTACAATGTCCATCATTTGTCATGCTTTTCTGCAATTATTTCTACTTTCTTAATTTTCAGGTAACCTTCATTTTCAAAACACAGCTGAGAGACAGGAAGCTAAGTTACAAAAGAAGCCTTACTAGAAAATCCTGGTCTGATCTGGGTAAGGAGATTTACAAGGGCAAATGTCCCCTTTTGTTTCCTGATAGTTAGATTTACGCAGCTTAATATTCTATGGATTCAGGAAATGAAGGGCCATCTTTCATTTACGTAAGATCTTGATTTCTTCCCCTGTGGGCCAGGTGAACTTTTCTCTCCTAGTGTAGCTGAGAGTGTGGTTGAGCCTCTAATAAATCTAGAGTCTCTTGTTTAAGCCTCACCTCTGATTTTATCTGTGTCTTTATGTTTTATTTCAGCCTCTTATTAATTTTTTGGCATGAAGTAATGTTTTGCTTGAGATATCCGCGTCATATTTGGTATACTTGGTCACTCTGGTCCACAAATGTCAAAGCTCTGTTCTTGGAGACAAGACTAGCCATTTACTCTTAGGATTTTCATTCATCTTCTCTATCCTCAGGTGCTTTCTATGACTGTCAATTTGGGTTTGGAAACTCCCACAAGGCTAATGTGCTGAATATTGTCTGCTCATCCCATTGTGCTGTTAAGAAGTGGTAGAAACAGGGCTGGGGAGATATCTCAGAAGCTTAAGTCCTGCCTGGCACTTCGATCTCTGGTACTGAGAAAAAAAAGGTATGAGTCTAGGTGGTGGCTCCAAGGAAGAGTGGCACCCAGCAGTGGGTGCTATGGAGGAGAACAGCTCATGTTGGCCAGAAGGTAACAGAAGTCCCGAGGCCTAGGACAGTGTCAAATCAGTCAGTGGGCTGATTTAATGATCACTTTCCTTAATGCTGGCATCATGGTCTTGATTCAGACACCTCTGAAAATCCCACCTATGATTCTGTGAGACTGGGGCCAGATTTTCAAGTGTGGTTCAACATTTATAAATCTACAAATGTAATACACTGTACTAACAGAGGCAGAAGCTAAAATCACATGATTATCTCAATAGAGAAAAAAAGATTTTGACAAAGTCCAACATGCATTCATAGTCAAATGCCTACAGAAAATTGGAGTAGATATCGTGCAATTCAGTCTGATAAAAGCCATCTATGAGAAGCTAATACCCAATATCATCCTAAAAGGAGAAAAAATGGAAAGCTTTTTCTCTAAAGTCAGGTAGGAGACAAGGATGCCCATTTTGATACTGCTCTGGAAACATTAGCTAGAACCATTAGACAAGAAAGAAATAGAAGGAATCAGAATATGTAAGGAAAAAGTTAAACTATCATTATAGTTTACATGTAAGATGATCGGCTACATGGAAGATCCCAACACGTTTACCAAGAAGCTCCTAGAATTAATAAACAAATTCAATGTCATAGCATGATATAAGGTTGGCATCCAAAGATAAATAGCACTGGTCTACACAAATAACAAATTTACTGAGAGAAATTGGAGAAAAATTCCCTTCACAGTAACATCCCCCCCAAAATGAAACACTTAGGTATTAATGATACAAGTGAAGTAAATAACTTATACAATGAAATTTACAGTGCTCTGAAAAAAGAGATTTAAGAGAACATCAGAAAATGGAAGGCTATTCCTTACTCCTGGATAGGAAGAACCAACATTGTGAAAATGGTCATATGCCCAAAATAATCATACAAATTTAATACATCTTCCAATCAAAATAACATCAACATACCTCACAGATATAGAAAAATCATTCTTTTTTTTCCTCATTAAACTTTGTTTTAATGGGTCTCAAAATTCTGAGATAGATTTTTGGTCAAGTAGCTTCCATTAAAATGTATTGACTTTAAAAACTAATAACTTAAAACATACCCCACTAAAAAAATGCTCCACAAAATATTCTCCTTTCCTTCTCAAAGTTTTATGATGCATTGTTATCATTAACCAGTCTTTTACTATTAAACTTACACGGTCATTTGGGAGAAACAGTTCTGAGACTGGTCTTCTGCGACTGATTAAGACTGGGGTGATAGGTATAAGAGATAATATTCATTCAGCCTTCTGAGCTTTCTGGACAGACTTGCTGAACTTGGCAACGCTGGCAGCATTCTTATCCACAACTTTAATGACACTAGAATTTCAAGATCCATTAAAACAAAGTTTATAGAATGCAGATTGTGAGGACAATATGCAATATGTCAACTTTCAAAGAAAAGAAGGGGGAAAAGAAAAAAAAAAGTAATGTGGATTTAGAAAGGTTAATGTTTAATTGTTTGATCAATCTTATATGCCTATATGTATTAATCTAAACTGATCTGATGATGAAAATATGTAATATACCATTGTTAAATTTAAACAATAAAAAAATTGAAAAAAAATTTAAAAAAATAAAACAAAGTTTAATGAGGAAAAAAAATTCCAAAATTTATTTGGAACTACAAAGAGTTAAAACAAAGCTAAGATACTATTGGTCAATAAAGGTAAGGCAGGAGCCATTTCAATCCCAGACTTGAAATATATTATAGAGCTACTGTGATAAAATCAGCATGGCAATGAAAAAAAATGTGTGGATCAATGTAACAGATTAGAAGATGGAAACTCAACTAAAAAGGCACTCAGCCCTGTTATCTTTGACAAAATGGCTAAACATGTTCACTGAACAAATGATAGCCTGTACAATGAATACTGCTGGAAAAGTGGATCTCCACATGCTGAAAGCTAAACTTTGACTCAGGTCTATTACCAGGTACCAAACTAATATAAAAATGGATTAAAGATCTAAACTTTAAAACATAAATACTAAATCTATTGGAAGTGAATGTATACGGAAATCTTGAAGACATAGGGGTAAGCGGAGAGCTCATGAATGAAAACCAAATTGCACAGAAAATATTTCAAAGAATGAACAGCTAGTATCACATCTTATTGAAAATTTTCTGCAAGTCAAAAGAGATCAGTAACAGTGAAAAGACGACCCACAAATTGGGAAAAAAAATTATCCAACAATCACTGAGACAAAAGATTTCTATCAAGAATATATAAAGAACTAAAAAAGAATGACATCTCCAAAATTCAGAGTCCTAATCTAAAAATAGGTATCTGGGATGAATGCGCACTTCGCACAGGAATAAGTACAAGTAGAAAATAAATACATTAATTTTTTCCGCAGCAATGCTCATTGGAGAAATGGAAATTAAAACGTTGAGATATCATCTTATGCAAGAGAGAATAGATGTCACGAAGAAATCAACTAATGAGAAATGCTGAAGACGCTATAGAAAAAAGAAACCTTTCCCAGTTTCTTTGGGCTAGTAAACTGGTAAAATCACTGTGAAAATCAGTATGGAGACTCTTCAAGAAAGTAGAATTGAAGGATCAGCCAAATAGCTCAATGGATTAAAGAGACCTGCAAGCAGGTGCAGGGGCAGTGGGTTTGTTCCGTGGGCCTGTTGTGCCAGCACTGCCCCGAGGGCATGCTAAGAAGGCAATTGAGACTGGGCATGGTGGCTCATTTAATCCCAGCACTTGGGATGCTGTAAACAGGAGAATCACTACGAGTCCAATCTAACAGTGAGATCCTGAAAACCTTGTAGTGTAGACCCTTCCCTAAAATACAAATAAATAAATAAATAAATAAATAAATAAATAAATAAATAAATAAATACAAATAAAGAAAGAAAGATAGAAAGAAACTAGGATTAGAAGTCCTATTCCATGCAGTTGTTCCCCTTCTTAGCATTTTTCCAAAAGAACTGAAAACATCATACCTCACTGATATGTGTGCAGCCATATGCTCTCCTTAAATAAATTTTAAAAAGATGAATAAAGAAGAATAAAGCATTAGGTTTTATTGAAAGTAAGAGTTAATATTTATTTGACCAATTATGCATACTTATATCTATTAAGGGGAGCAACAGATTTGATGATGAAAATACAACCGTTGTTAAACTTTTATTCTTGTTTCAAAATTCTATACAATTTATACAGTCATTTGTGACTCTGTTTTTGTCTTTGTTTTTGTTAGTTGTTTTTAGTATGCAAAATAAAATTAAAAAAATAAAAGTACTAGGTATAGCCATAGATTGTTGATATGTAAATAGTGGGCTTGATATATCAAAAAATTAAGGAATACAATACCCCCCGATCAGTGTTTGTCTACTGAGGACCAACCCTGCATGCTATCCCAAGAACAGAGACCAACAGCACAACTTCATGTCTTCTCTTTGCTATTTCCAGTCATCACTCAAAAATGTGGACACTGGAACCATCTCTCTGAAGGGCACAGCTCCTGACTGCACCGGGGCATGTGCACATACATTACAATGGGCATTCGGCCGTAGGATGATGCAAGGAGAGCCTCCTGAGAAAATGAGAAAGCTACCTAGCATCCCTCCAGGTAGACCTAAGCCTCCTCCTCCTCTTCCTATCCTTTCACCTCATCCTCTTACCCACCTTCCCCTCCTGTCTTCTCAGTCTTTCAAGCCTCAGCATACTGTCTGCCATA
The DNA here is from genome assembly GCA_004027025.1 of Myocastor coypus. Classification (NCBI taxonomy): domain Eukaryota; kingdom Metazoa; phylum Chordata; class Mammalia; order Rodentia; family Myocastoridae; genus Myocastor; species Myocastor coypus. The sequence continues at coordinate 86,037 of PVJA010000636.1, read as the reverse complement.
ACCCATCTCTTTCTGTTTTCTGCCACACTATATTCTCTCCTCTCCCCAATACTGTCCCTTCCTGCTGCCCTACCATAAATGTCTCCCATCCCTGTTCTCCCCCTATTCCGTCCAAACCTCCCGCTTGCCACCATACTTGAGCTCTTGCTGCTCCCCTAGCCTACTACTCCTTAACCTTTGTCCCTCCTCCACCATCTAGCCCTTCTTTCTAGTTCCCTTTTTCCAACGCCCAACAAAGTTTCAGCCACCCACGTAGACTGGATGAATGCCAGAAATCACCTGGGACCTGGATTCTCAACTGATACTAATTCAGAAACACCTGGATTATGGAGATCAGCAACCCAACTGGTGATCACATGGAATGTCAGAAAATGGCAAGCCAACCTGGAACCTGGAATAACTCTCAGAATACAACCCTGGCTCCAAGTTTAATGTCTTCTGGCATATTTTTCCTGAATATAGACTTTTTAAAGTTAATTGCACAGAATAATTAAACTTTAAAAATATTTTTTAGCCGGGCGTGGTGGCTCACGCCTGTAATCCCAGCACTCGGGAGGCTGAGGCAGGAGGATTGGTGCGAGTTCGAGACCAGCCTGGGCTACAAAAGTGAGCTCAAGGCCAGCCTCAACTGCATAGCGAGACCCTGTCTCAAAAAGACAAAAAAAAAAAAATTTTTTTTGAAAGAGAACATCCACCTTCTAATAACCAGAGATGAGAAGTTCCTGGAACTCTTCATTCTTCTCCCTGCCAGTGGCAAATGCACTAACCATACCTGAACAAATGACTCCGGCATCTTCACCATGCCAGCAGTTGTGCTGTCCCCAGCCCCGGGAAGGGCATTTCCACACATGGGACTCTTCTCCTTTGCAGTTCACATCGTCCAGCCAGATTGTTCCTGATCCCTGCCCAAAGTGAGCAGCGATCATGGCACTGAGGGCCACTCCACAGCCCAGCTGTCTGCACACCACGTGAGCATCATTGAGGTCCCATGTATCATCACAGATGGTGCCCCAGGACCCCTGGTAAAGGACCTCCACTGTCCCTTCACAATGACTCTTGGTGTTCACTAGGCGGAGTTGTGGGCTTTCTGAGGAAAGAAAGTTGAACAGATAGTTTCATTTTAAAAAGTAGATTTACAAAAGGTAATAATAAAATAATTTTCACAAGTTGCAAGCTGCTCAGGAGCAGAGAAATTAAACTATATTGTTCAAATTATATAAAATCTCAATGCAGAATGAGGAAGAAGTTCAAAGGCTTATTGGATAATATGATGACTATAGTTCATAATGACATAGAAGTTGAAAATTGTCTATAGGATAGATGTACATATTCTCACTAAAAAATTAAAGTATATAAGTTAAAGTGACTGTTAATTATCTCAATGTGTATGTATCTCAAAATGTCATGCATTACATGATAAATGATTATACATCCACAGAATTTAATATACAAATTTAAATTAATTAATTAATTTGAAAATAAGTATATAAAATGTAAAGCCATGGATATAGTATAGCTCAGGGGCATAAGCATCTGCATGGCAAGCACAAGGTCCTGAGTTCTATCCCAGGCACCAAAAAATTATGTATATATATATATATATATATATATATATATATATATATATATGAAAATGAGAAGGAAACTCTGCAGAGTGCACCAGTTTAAATGAACCTGTGGAAACATGAATCAGTCTAAGATGGTCAAATACTTTATAATTCCATTTACATCTTGTGTTTAACATAGCCAAACTGATATACATCAAACAAGAGAACTGTTGCTAGGAGGTAGTAAATGAGGAATTGTTTATCAATGTCTACAAATTTTCAAGTATGTGTGATAAAGTTCTATTACAACATTACACTGCATACTTAAAAATTAATAGTTTGCTTTTAAAGTTTCTTACCACAGTAACTTAGTGATAAGTACATTGTACACATTCAATTGGGAATTTTATTTTTTATCTTGACTAAAGAGGGGTTGAAAAATTCTTTGTGATTTTGATTTTCCTTTTTCCTATTTCTGACATCAGTAAGTTGATTTTCTTTGTTTTTCTTTGATAGCACTTGAAATAAACCAAATTTCACACTTTTATTTATTCTTGTAATTTGTCTTCTTTTACCGAATATATTACTTTAATTTTATGAATTCAGTGTTTTATTTATTTATTTATTTATTTACCCTGGGGACAGGGCTGGTGCAGCAGTTGGTGTTGAAGATCTAATTGTGTCCCCTGCACTTACCTAACCTTGCCTAATCAGGTGATGTAGACCACTGAGCTATCTTGCTGGACCCAGAGTATTTTTCTAGCTCATGGATTCTAGGTAATGAATTTCTTTTAGACATAGTTTTATTACATTAAAGAAATTTAGTATCTCATCTTCATTATAATTATTTTAAAATGTCTCATTTTTTATTCATTAATCCATTATATATATTTAACTTCGTTATTTCTTTATCAATTTCTTTTTGTGATCCATTGATATTAACATATTCACACTGTCACACTGGTGTGATTCACTGGTGGTGTATATATGAGTACCCTTTCAGGGGGCTTGAACAACCAGTGGTACAAAAAAATATCTATTCACTTTTATCAATCATCTTTACTAATGAATTCAACAAAGTTTTATAAGTAGACTGAATCAACTTGGTTGTTTAAATTTTAATAATTAGTATCCAAATATAAATATTAATACCCATCATACCAATTAAAATTATTATAACTGTAAGGATGCTTATTTAGGATGAGCAAGAAACCTATAAAAGTGATATATACATTATTAAAATTGTCTGAAAGCAGAGATTCTACCACCACTTTCAAAAAGCCAAATGTCTCATATTTCACATACTCTGCAAAAATCAATCATCTTTATACATAAAATGTTTTAAAGAAATTCATAAATCTAAATAAATTTATGTTTAATATATATTTAAATGATTGTTGCATAGTTTCTTAACACTGGGACATCATAGATTAAATCTTATTAACTACTGACTTAAATTTACTCTGGTGAAGGAAAATATTTTTAATGAATTCAATCATTTGAAGGGTTTTACACTATCATATGGCAAAATGTTATGGGTAGATATTTTATGTGAATTTATATGAATAGGATTTCATTATTCAGTTCAGTGCCTAAGTGAGGTGCATGGTAAAATTTATAGGTTTAGTTGGCTCTCTATTATATATTTTCTTTGCCCAGTTTACCTGCTTTTGAAGAGTAATGAAATTTCTGTACCCTGTTTTTGAATTTGCTGGCTCTTTTATTTTATGAAATATTGATCTGTTTTTTAAGTTATGATTTACCTTTGTTCTTATAATTTGATGTATTACACGTATAGTAATTGTAATATAATTATAGTAATTGCTTCATTACAATGATGAAATATCCTGTCATAATTTAAATGAGTACATCTTGTCACAAGATGTAATTTTTGAGATGTTTATATTATTAAACCAGTTCTCTTACATTTAGCACTGCAAGTACATATTTCCTTCATCACTGACCTGTTCTATCTTTCACACAACACAGTTTTGAAAACAACCAACTGCAGCTTGAAAATATTCAGAAAAAAAATGTCTTTTGTTAGCAAGATGCTAGAAGTAGAGAATTTAGACTTCAACTCATCTACAGAAAGATGAAGAAGAAACTACGCAAAATGCCTTGGCAAATGCTCAGAAATGTGGGAACATCCATGTATTCCTTGACTCTGAGTAAAACTTCACACTTAAAGTGTAGGTTAATGAGTGACCTCACTTGGATCAAAATACTCTTTTACTCCCTGAGTTGCTATACCAGAAGACAATCAGAAATTCTCAGTGTCCATGGTTCGTAAAAAGGGAGGAGGATATAGAAAGAATTATGAAATTCTCAATATCCAACATATGTCACCTCATTGAAATAGATAAGGTTGCCAAAGGAGTAGGTCTCTTGGAGCCAAGATACAAACAAGGCAAGCGGTACAACCCACAGAGACAAGACTGTCAAATTCAGTAAAAGTTCATACTGTTTGCTAGCAATAGAAAATCAGAGATACCACGTGGCTGCACAACCCACCCACAACGTTAAGCTAGTTGTTCCCAGAAGAAGGAGGAGCATTGCTTGACTCAAATCCTTCTTGAAAAAATGTATTTAGTACAGGGTCTTCAGGGTCTCACTACACTGTCGGACTTGTAGTGATCCTCCTGGCTTCAGCCTCCCAAGTTCTGGGATTACAGTGTGTGCCACAATGTCCAGTCTCAGTCACCTTCTCAGCACACCCTGGGGTGGGACAGGCATAGCATGTGGTAATCAAACTCCAGTACCTGCTTGACTCAAATTTTTAAACAGCTAATCTCTATAGCTAATCTCAACACATACCCTGAGTCCAGTGCAGGGAGGGAGGAGATTCTAACAGTAAATGCAAACAATGTCCAGGTTTTAATTGTGCCATGTGTAAAAGATTAAATGATAGCAGCTATGGATTTTGGCCAGGGAAGGACAAACAGCAGCAGAAATTATTACAGGCAAGCCTTGGTTTTGCCAGTTCTGAAAGTTGAAACTACAATTTGCAGACCCAAAGACCATTCCTAGACACACTCTTCCAAGAGAGACACAAATTCCACAATGAAGAATGACAATAAGCAGGTCTGTAGCACTCAGGAATATAATCAATGCTGAAACCAAGCTCTGGGACATTCTTGGAAAGAGTACCTTATATGAGAAAGTATGACCAGAGATTATGTTCAAAGCCTACACAAAATTGTTTCCTCATTACAGAGATCAACAAATGGTCTTGCTGGACATAATGAACTGGACAGCTTTCCCACCCAAATTAATAGGAAGAATTGTCCAGTTATCAAGAAACCACTGTTAGCATTCATGGCCAGTTGTCTAATTCAAATTTACATTGAGATAAATAATGAAATTCTACTTCCACCAAGGAAGAGATATATCCTTGTAGCCCTTCTTTTTCTCTGTTTGGCCTGCAAATTTAAGTTGTTAACCTTCTAGAAGAGAGGCTTAGTGATACTATTACTCTATAACATAGGTACTTGAGCTTAACATCACTGTCTTTCTGAATATCAAACACCTTAAACTTAACGTGGAATTGGTATTTTCCAATCATTGATATTCTAATAAATCCCTATATAATGTGATAAAAATATGTGGACTCAGAACATAAGAGAACCTGTACTGTAACATCCTATAAACCAATAGTGTTTAGAAAGGTTATTATGTCTGCATCTTGTATTCTGAACAACTAGTATGAAGACAACAATACGCGTTGTATTAATTATTGTGGCTGTCCTACTAATGTGTTTTAAAACTGTTGCATTTTTATTTCTTATTAAAAGCAATGAAATTTTAAAAAAGACAAGATATAAAAGCCAAAATGGATGACATTCTTTCCAAGAATCACCAAAGCACCAAAATCAATGTAAGAACAGAAGAATTACCAAGATTCAGGATGTCATGCCCCTCAAAATAAATTAACAAAACTCCACTAATGGACCCCCAAAGGAGGGTGTATAAAATGTTAAAAAAAAAAAAAAAGATTCAGGGTAATTATTTTGAACTTCTGACCTATGTGAAAAAATGAAAACATTCAAAAATAATACATAAACAAAATTAAAAATTGACAAAGAAAAAAATACTAAGTACTGAAGGAGATCATAGATAAAAATAATATGAAGAGAAAAACAAAGCGGGGGTGAAGATAGATCTATGTATCTGTGAGGGATGGCCTGGATAACTGTGTTGTGGCTTTCTTCTGGTTTTATGGAAAGGAGCCCTTAACCCTTAATTTTGAAAAGTCATTTATTTTTTTCTGCTTCTTAATTTCTTATAACTTTTTTCATTTTCTAATTTTGCATAAATCTAGTAATATCAACAACTCATTTGAAGACAACTCTATGCAACACAAGGAATACTGTGGGATTTATATTATTTATATTTATATTATTTTGTTTAGTGAAATTCTGTATCATCTGTTTAAATTGTGATTTTGTATTCTCTTTTTTAAAAAAGTATAAAAAAGAATAAAATGGTGAAAGGGAATTTTCAGTAGAAGGCTTCAGCATTTGGAATGACAAACAGAAGAAAGAATTAGATATTGAAAACAGAACACATGAAATTACCTAGTCATCATAGGGAAAAAAAGATGACTGGGAAAAACGCGAAGAATTTCTATTGAAATTAAGAGACATTATCAGGAAACCTAACTTAAGTCTAATAAGAATTAGAGCAATAAAAGGAGACAATAAGCTTGAAAAGACTTTTTAACAACTCTGGTAGAATTGATTAATACCAGAACTGTATAAAAGAAATGCTACTGTGAACTCTTCAAATGGAAAGGAAAGGCCTCTATAGTGTGCAACATGAAAACATTTCAAAATATGCACATACACAGGAAAATGCAGGAAGTGTGCAAATTCAGAATATTTTAATAGCATAATTATTAACAGTAAATACATACCCTAAGGAATAAGATTCAATGATTGAGCACATAAATAGCAAATATAATTTTTTTTGGTCTTTTTGAGACAGGGTCTTGCTATGCAGTTGAGGCTGGGAGTGAGCTCACTTTTGTAGCCCAGGCTGGTCTCGAACTCACACCAATCCTCTTGCCTCAGCCTCCTGAGTGCTGGGATTACAGAATATTTTTAAGTGATATAAAGAATATAAAAGTGGAAAATGGATGACCAGCTCAACTATATGCTACCCAAAAGAGGCTTATTTTGCCTGTAGGTATTGGTTGAAGCTGAAAGTGAATAAATGGGGAAAAAAGATATTCCATGAAGATAGAAAGCAGAAAAGAAAAGGAATATCTTACTTAGATAAAGCAGATTTAATGAGAAAATGCATAAAACACATACAAGGTGGTGATGTAACCATACTGATGTCACTACCACAAGAGAGAAATCATAAATCTAAAGTGACATACACTTTATAGTATAACAAACTACTGACCTCAACATTTGTTTTCAGTAATAGATCATTGAAGCAAAACACCAAAAAAAAGGAAAAAAATATACAATCCATACTGCTAAGCAAATGGACTTAGCAGGTACATATACAATCTTTCATACAAGAACTGTAAAATACACAACTGTTGCCAAGTACACATCCTTCAACGCAGGTCATAGAGTGTTAGAAACCAGATTCTGAAATTAGTTTGACCTTGCTGAAGAAACAATCGCTAAGGAAGTAAAATGTGGCAACATGCCCGGCTTCCTTATCTCGCAGTTTGAGCAACAGGCCTACGGGTCAACTCAGCGTTTCTTCTTTGTATCAGCTTGGTCCTGGGAAACTATTTTGGCCCCAGAAAAATAAAAAAGAAAATGAGTTAACTAGGACAAATGTTGGGCACAGAATCAGGATTTTCTGTATATGATATTGAAGCAAAATAAACTCATTGTTGGATCACTATCCAGACCTACTGGCCCCAGTCTTCTTTTCATTCTGTCCTCGTTCTACTCTGATCCGCTCTGAAAGGCCTGGACACCCACAGTATAGTAAGTCACAAAATAAGACTTAAGATACTAAAAAAATAACCCCACACAGTCATATAATACTTCTTTTCTGATCCAGTGATAAAAGTACTAGAACTAAGCAAATGGAAGAAATTTGGGAATAGCATCAATATATCTAGATTATACAGTATGCTCGTGCCTGATATAGTAACACACACCTGTAATCTCAGCATTTGGGGTGTGGATTGTGCAGAACTTGAGGCCAGCTGAGGACTCCATAGCAAGTTGAATGTCAGCCTGAACTACAGAGTGAAAAACTGTTTCAAAATAGAGAGGACAAAGCAACGGCAACAGGCAACAAAAAAGGTCTAAAATATTTCACTGTACAAACAATAGATAAAGATAGAAGTTTAAAGAAAACAACTTTTTACAGAAGAACTCATTAAGGGGAAAGCACTTTAGCTTGAGGATTTCTAGTTAATTGAGTAGAACTCTAACAAAGATTTTAGAGAGCTCTGTTGAAAGGAAATAAGAGATAAGGAAGGGGCTTCCACTTTAGGAACTGAAGGAGACACAGGTCTGAAGAAAAGGATGAGACTCATACAAAGGAATTTTCAATGTTAAATCGCTGAGATAAATACAAGAGAAAAATAATTCAAAATTTATAAGGTACAGTGTAAATAATTTGGTAAGGGAACTTCTTAACACCAAACATCTTCAATATAGAAAAAATGTCTTAAATAACCTACCAAAAAACTTCAAAAATAAAAAAGAACAACTATGGGGAGATCTAAAATAAGAAAAAACCTGAACTTAAAATGAGGAGAAGGAAAGAAATAATAAAGACTACAAATAAGTGAAATAAATAGCAAAAAAAAAAAAAACCACCATAATTCACCTTTTTAAAAAGAGAAACATAATCAGCAAAGCTTTAGCTGAACTAAAAATATACAAATAAATAAAATCAGAGATGAAAATGGAAATAGAATAACTGATGCCTCAGAAATCTACATGTTAAAGGAAATCTTTCAAGAGCAGCTAAGCAAATGAAATGGAAGACCTAATAAAATAATAAATAAATTACTGGTGCAAAAAACTATTAAATTATACTTATAAACAATGAGAAAACTTGAGAAGAAGGGAGATGGCTACAGTGAAAGCTAGCCTGGAATCAAAAGTCTCTGGTGTATGCAAAAGAAATCTGAAAAACAAGAATTTTTCAAACAAAAGGAAAAGAGTTCCAGATATTTAAAAAAAAAAAAATCCAACAACATAGTTAGAAATCAAAGAAAAACTAGCCAAACTGAAGACAAAATAGAGAAAAGAGCAAAGACGCTTGTAACACTAATCCCAGCTCACAAGGAAGGGAATCTCTCTGCAAACACAAGGTAAACACAGAAAGAGCTGGCAGCTCCTGTGATTTTAAACATAATGCAGAGGCCTGGCAGGATGGCTCAGTGGTCTAAAGCACCTGCTTGGGAAAGCTTAGGCGGCTTCAAGGACTGGGGTTCATGCTGTGCCAGCCCTGCCCTCAGGGCAGGCTGAGCCGGCCATAAAAATAAATAAACAAACAAACAAAAGTTCTTAAAACAAGAATAAAATTTAAAAAAAAAAAAAAAAAAAACATAATGCACCAGTTGTACTAACCCCAGAAAAAGCTCATAGCTAACTGTAACCTCGAAATGCAGTGTGAAATTTTACTTTGAAAAATGATTAAATATCAGGCTAATATTGGAGAAGAAATGTATGGCTTCTCCCAGAAAATTTGCAGCTGATGTATCTAATCAGGAACTATTTTGAGAAGAGACACATTGTTTAAGAGAGAGCTACTCTGGGGGACAGAGGTCACAGAACAACCCCAATTAAGTATTACTAGAGTCATCCTACTGCAGTGACTGAGTAGTAGGAGACAGCCACAGGAGACAGTCACATAGAAGGGAGGGCTAGTCTTGCATCTTGGAGAAATTTAAGCAAGTCTAAGTTTAGGACGTGGCAGATATTGTGGTCCCATCATCTGCAGTAAGAAGCCAGATATTCCCATGGGATTTTCAGAGGGATGCTGGGTTATATGATGTCCAGCAGCCTGGCTGGGACCACTCACTGTCTACTTCCAGGACTGAGCTCAGTTATTTGCTTACTTTCCCCGTCTGGAAACATGAATAACATAATGCCTCAGCTTGAATGGTTGCCACATACAGAGGAGCCTGAGGGGCACCTCCCAAGCCTGCAGGCTGCAAGGCCTTTTGGGATAGCAATGGCTCAGGCTGCACACATGGGCACAAACCCTAAAATCTGCTGGAATTAGTAGAGTCTTGAGAAAGACAATACATCACTGATGGACCCTGCCCAGTGGGAAAGGCAAAGCAGAACTAAGTAGTCTCACAGTAAGAATCGGGCACAGAAACTTGATAGTGACTAAGTTTGGGTTACTATGCCTGCCCATATCTGTTGAGCTCCAAAAGCATAAACCCATGAAAAAAATCACCCAAACACCTCTCCAGAGAACATTTTGGTTTTATTTCTTATTTTATTTGTTTTTTAGTTTTGTCTTTTTTATTTTAATCATTGTTTTCTAAATTTTTCTTTTTTGTGATTGTGTTACCTTTGCCCAATTCTATTTATTTTCTGTATTCCTTAACTGAATATTTTAATTTCATTTTTCTCTCATTCTCCCTCTCACATTTTTCCAAATTTTGTTTTATTTTCTCCTCCACACATTCAAATACTATTAAACATTAACTTTTATCTATTTACAATATGCTAATGTTGCCAATTTCTTTCCTATTGAGGGTGGTATATCTGAAACTTTTATTGGCTCTAGGTGACTGTACAATTTGTCGTACATTGTTATTGGTGACTTCTTTTCTACTTTGGAAAGTGGCATGGTTGCTTTAATTGAATTTTACTCTATGTAAATATTTGGTTTGTCTTCATCAACCTTATTTCACAGTCTTTCTTCTCAGAAGGATAAAGATTAGAGAAGTTTGGCACTAAAAATGATATATTATGACTAGTTTGAAGTGTGTTAAAAATGAAATTCAAGGGTCTATCACATGGAAATAGAATCTTATTAAAAATATCTGCCACAGTGGTAGGAGATATTTTGTTTCCTTAATTGATCTTTGTCCCAAAACACAAAAACAATAAAATCACAAGTAAATAAGGCAAGAGATGTCTCTGACAACTCTTGTTGATCTCAGGCCCTGAACTAGAGAAACATAACACTTTCATCACTAGTATGGCAAAGAAAAGAAAAGAACAAAAGAAAAAGAGTTATTATGAGATATAAGAACTACCAAAATTGAACTAAGAACACATAAAAACCACGGTTAGTTAAGAGTACTATATTTAGTGTAAAAATTATTAAGTCTACTTCAAAAAAACAGTTGAAGGGCCAGCCAAATAGCTCAACAGATTAAGGCACCTGCAAGGAGGCACAGAGACTGGGGGTTTGATCCATGGACCTGTTGTTCTGACCTCACCCCTGGGGTGCACTGAGAAGGCAATTGAGAAGGTGTGGTGGTGCACACCTGTAATGCCAGGTCTTGGGAGGCTATGAACAGGCAGATCACTATGAGTCTGATCTAGTAGCGAGACCCTGAACACCCTATAGACCCTTTCCTAAAACACAAAACTAAATAAGTCATTAAATAAATAAATTAGTGAAATATAGTTGAAAAAGTAGACTCTATTTAAGCTACCTGCAGGAATAGATATAAAGTTTGATAATACTATTTACATTAACAATTCTACAGTGGAAATGGTTAAGATAGTTTGGTTTTAGTAATAATAAGAAAAAGGAATGTCAGACTTTTATGAAAATATATTATTAAGAGGATTAAAGTGACCCATATAGCAGAAGGAAAAAAAAAATCACTCTTTAAACATAAAGACTCCTATACATCTATAGTGTAAAATGAACTCCATAGAGAAATAAAATAATTGGATTAGGCATCTCTAAAAAGAGAATGTAAAATATCAATAAATATGGAAAACACGTGTAACCTAGTAATCAGTGTAAAAAATAATCCCTGAATCCACACAATTATACTTTAATTAGGGGGCTAAAATTAAAAAACTCTGGTAATATCATATGGTCACAGGAATATAAAACAATTGAAATCAGATATTCATGCTGGAAAATCAAATTTGTTGTTTACACTTGGTCAATATTTCTAAAGTTATTTTCAGAAAACACAGACAGACTCATCCAGATGGCTGACACTGACAAAAGATCCACAAAGTACATGGTAATTCTGAGAGGATTTCACTAACCTTGGCAGGCATATTTTTAGTTATTTAGGTCTTGCTTTAATTTCATCTTAACCATCCAGCAGAAAAGTATAACTATGAGGTATAAAAGTAAAGCTATATTAATATGCTGAGCTGTAAAAAAGCTCAAGTCAACAACTTCAGACAATTGCCAGTTAAAGTACTGATAACTCACTACTAGTATGGACTGTTGGACTATATTGGGTTATTTTGAGGAATTCAAGTACCTACAAACTCTGGCCTGATATCGAGTATTAAAATGTCCTTCAAAGACTTGTCCAAATACAGCTTCTCTAACAGCAATGGAACACCCATCTCTGACAATATAGAACAAAAAATGAGGGCTAAATAAAGAACCACTTCGTTGTGAAAAAAAAAAAAAAAAATATATATATATATATATATATATATATGCATATACAAGAGCATCAGGATACTTTCTCTTAGCTTGATGAGAAAAAAAGTTTGTACTAATACTGTTTAGACAAGATACCATGTCTGCATCTTGTCTTCTGGATAACTAATATGAAGACGACAATATGCAATTTATTAATTATTGTCACTGTCCTCCTAACCTGTTTTGGAACTTTCTGATCTCTGTTTTATATTTTTTTCTCATTGAAATGAACAAAAAATAATAAAACAAGAAAAAACAAAATGTTTTCATATATATATAGCAAAATTGTGCCCTTACATTGCTCAGAAGATATTCAAGAATGGTCATAGTCCCGGCACTCGGGAGGCTGAGGCAGGAAGATTGGTGCGAGTTTGAAACCAGCCTGGGCTACAAAAGTGAGCCCAAGGCCAGCCTGAACTGCATAGCGAGACCCTGTCTCAAAAAGACAAAAAAAAAAAAAAAAAAAAATGGTCATAGTGGCAACTTGTTTTTTCAGGTTGAAAAAACAACCTGAAATCTGCAGATATGGTAACATTTTTTAGAGTAACCAGAATAAATGAACTATAAAAGCCTTCAATAAATGGACAATTTTATATATGCAATGTTAATGAGGCAAAATTAAGTATGAACCAGCATACAACCTGAAATCTGCAGATATGGTAACATTTTTTAGAGTAACCAGAATAAATGAACTATAAAAGCCTTCAATAAATGGACAATTTTATATATGTAATGTTAATGAGGCAAAATTAAGTATGAACCAGCATATACTCAATGATTCCAGAAATGCAAAAAACAAAGCTTATGAAACTATTAAATGGTGGCTGCCACCAGCCAGGCGTGGTGGCACATGCTTGTAATCCCAGCACTTGGGAAGCTGAGGCAGGAGGACCGGTGGGAGTTCCAGGCCAGCCTGGGCTACAAAAGTGAGCTCAAGGCCAGCCTGAGCTGCACAATGAGACCCTATCTCAAAAAGACAAAAAAAAAAAGAAAGAAAGAAAGAAAGAAAGAAACTATTAAATGGTGTTAAAAGCCAGGGAATGGGCTAAATTTTTCTGACAGAGATATCAGGAAATTTTGTTGTTAATGTAAGCCTCTATTTCTTTATTTTACAAAATATTTATATGCTGTGTAGATATTTTTTATTTTAATATTTTAATGCAAATTTTAAAGTTTCAGTGCACAATTGTAAAATCAAGGTCATTATTATGTTAAACCATCATATTAGTGTAAATTTTATGCACATTAAAGCACTGGATGCAGGTGCAGGGGCCAGGGATTCGCTCCAGGGGCCTGCTGAGCTGGCCTCACCCTGGGGTGCACTAAGATGGAAATTGAGATGGGGCATGGTAATGCTTGCCTGTAATCCCAGCTCTTGGGAGGTTTTAAATAAATGGATCATTACCAGTCTGACCTAGTAGTGAGACCCTGAACACCTTGTAGACCATTCCCTAAAATACAAATAATAAAATAAAAAATAAAATAGTGAACTTTGGATATTGGAGAAGAAATTGTCAGAACTCAGCAATAGAATATTTATTTATTTGGGGCTGGAGAGATAGCTTAGTAAAATAAGTGCTTGCCTGGCAAATGCAAGGACCCGAGTTCTGCAAACAAACAAACAAAATAATATTTATTTATTTATAACATACTTAGATATTAAAATTTCAGTAATAAAGAAAATAAAATGGGGCCAGAGATATAGCTCAGCAGCCTAAGCAGCTGCCTAGAAAGTACAAGGTTCAGAGTTCTATCTCTGGTACTGCAGAAAAGGAAAGGAAAGGAAAGGAAAGGAAAGGAAAGGAAAGGAAAAAAAGAAAATTAAAGAAAAGAAAATAAAAGAAATGAAATGGATTTCTTAGGCAAGGGCAGGATCTGGGCTCGATCCCCAGCACCAGATGCTGCATCAGCTCCAGGTGCACTGAGCCAGCTACTAAGACTGGACATAATGGCACACACCTATAATCCCAGCACTGGGGAACCTGCAAACAGGAGGACTACTATGAGTCCAAGCTTCACAGTGAGACACTGTACCAAATACAAGATAAACAAACAAACAAACAAATAAATAAATAAATAAATAAATAAATAAATAAATAATAGAGTAGAAAGAGAAAATTGAAAGGATGTGGGTGACATAGTTCTAAGGTACAGAAAGTGTTAGTAGGGGTATGCCATGGGTGGACTGTATGGGATGGAGCATATACGTATTTCCTCTGTAGTGAAGTTAAGACAACATATACTATGCAGTTCCTACTGGCACAAATGGTATAATGCCTGGCATGCCTTAAACAGTTCAGGTATGCTAAGTTGTTTTTTCTTTTTCTTTTACTTGAGATAAGGAAAAAATAAATTTTAAATGTTCTTTATGAGTATGCATATTGTTCAGGGTGTCACTACTAGATTAAACTTGTAGTGATTGGCCTGTTTACAGTCTCCCAAGATCTGGAATTACAGGCATGCATCACCATCCCCAGAGTCAATTGCCATCTCAGCACACCCTGGGTGCAGGGCTGGCATGATAGGCCTGGGGATCAGAACTCTCGGCCCCTATGTGTACATGCAGGCACTTTAATCTGCTGAGCTATTTGGCTGGCCCAAAGTGTAAAAATTACTTATAGCAATGAAACTTAGTTAAAAAAAACTTTAGAATGCAGGATAACATTTAAAGTATGTCATTAAAATAAAAAAAAATCCTGGGGCAGGGGAAATAGCTCAGTAAAATAAGTGCCTGCCTGCCAAGAGCAGGGTCCTTAGTTTAATCCCCCAAACCGCAAATATAATAGAATCAGAAATCCTAAAATGTTAGTGCTTGCTTCAGCAGGACATGTACTAAACTTGGAGCAATACAGAGAAGATTAGCATGGCCCTTGCACAGGGTGACATGCAAATCAGTGAAGCATTCCATATTAAGAAAAAAAAAATGAAAAAGAAATCCTAAAATGTTAAATATCAGGAATTATCAGATAAAATAGTTTTCTTCCTACATGACCACAAGAAAACCAATATGAAAAATATTGGAGAAAATACTATCAAAATATGTGCAGAAACAATGAATAGCATTAGCGTAGGAAGAAGTAACATAAGTGAATGAGGACGATGAATAATCTAGAAAAATTATTTCAGTAGATATCTTAGGATTGCAGTGAAAAAAG
Source organism: Myocastor coypus (assembly GCA_004027025.1). Lineage (NCBI taxonomy): Eukaryota > Metazoa > Chordata > Mammalia > Rodentia > Myocastoridae > Myocastor > Myocastor coypus. The sequence continues at coordinate 70,754 of PVJA010000636.1, read as the reverse complement.
ACCTTCTAAGTATAGTGCTAATATGGACTAAAAACAAAACACAACTGTTATTAAAAATGATATTTAATTAATGTTAATGAGAATTAAGAGAGAAAATAATAGTGGCTTTTCTTTTATGGCAATATAAAGTTCTTAGGAATGTTTAATCACAGGATTATAATTGAAAATATAGATATGTAGTAAATGGAGGCAAATAAGTAAGTTATAAGTGTATGATAGAATAAAATTTAGCAATCAAATAAATGGCAGAGTCATTTTCCTAATCATTCCGAGATCCCTAGAGCCTGGGAGCTAATCCAGTGTCTGCTGCTGTTAAGAGTGAAAGGTTGCTTACCTTCAGCAGCTGCCAAGACAGTGAGGAGAAGAGAAGCAAGTCCCCGGAGAAGGCAGTGTCCATGCATGGTCGCCCCGATGCTTCTGTCTGCGGGTCACAGGATCAGCTTGCTTATATATTACAGGGCGGCTGCTCGGGCCATACTGGGGTGCTTACAGCAGGGAAGAGCTTACGCAGACCTCTCCCCTGATGTGGCCATGTGCCAGGAGCCAACAGAAACTCTTAACATCTTCTCTATCATCAGAGACAGCATAAAAGAAAACCTTATGTACATCAAACAGCAAGTAGCCGCCGAATCTTCAATATCTTGTTATAGGAGATACTAAGATTTCTGTCAACAGGTGTCTTTTTATCCCCAAGGCTGATAAACAGCTATATAAAAATGGTATGTGGCTTCCCCCCCACAATAACCAAGACATCTGGCTCAATGTTGGTTGAACACCGAGCGAGTTAAGCTCCATTTACCTATGGTCTTAAGAAAAAATAAATGACAAGTTTTTTTCTTAAAGAGGTGTAGGACACCAATGTCAAGTTATCAGCACTTCGAGGGCACAAAAAATTATGAAATATCTAGTGCCTAAAATCAAATGAGAATTGTACTACAGATTTCTACTGGTCTTTTGAAAGGAGCAGCGATTGCTTAAAATTTTTAATTTTTATTCTGTTTTTGCTCTTTTCAGTTTCTTGTAACTTTGCTGTTGTTTTGTTTTGCTTTCTTTAAACCAATCTTTCATGTTTATATCAGGAAATCTAAACAACTAATTTGAAGACAACACCATCCAATACAGCAACCCTTATTGAATTCCTATTTGTTTCATGATATTTTATATCATTTCTAGTGTTTTTTAAATTATTATTTTGCATTCTTTTATTCTGAATAATTTTCATTTTGTAAAACAATGAAAACATACATTGAATTTAATTTAAATTCAATTAAGTTTAGTATATATATATATATATATATATATATATATATATACATATATATGAAGCAGTTTCACAAGAGTAAAGCATAGCAGTGTGGTAACAAATAACAATGTTCTTGAAAGATTAATAAACTTTTTTAAAGATAGTTTGAATAATTATGGTACAAATATAATGTTATGAAATATAATTCATGGTTATAGACAGGCAAAACTCCTTCAGTGCAATTTTGTTTTTTGTACATTCAGAGTAACAAAATTACCCATTTTTAAACTAATCTTCTATTTAATTTAAGAAATAAAAATGTTTAGCACTGACATAAAAAGATGAGTGGGACACTGGGCGTAGAAAGATTAAATATTTGGAAGCAAATTTGCAAAAACAGGTTCATATCAAGGGAATTTGAGCACTGAATTTATCTGACGTACTGTCCTCTCTCACTCTGGGCCATACATGAAGTCTCACAGAATGTAGGGTTTCTGCAGTGAAGTTGTACATTTATGATATCAGTCTTTTTTCAAAGCTCTGAGAACTTTTTTACCAAAAGACTGCATTTGGCTACAAGAGTCACTTACTGGGGATAAATCGTCCTCTCAGGGGTCTGATGGAATCACAGGTTACAAAGATGTTACCAGATACACTCCCAGCTCACAAGGAAGCTGCCTGTACCTGGTACTCCAGGCCACAAGGGCTGGTAACTTCCTCCAGGCCGCAAGGGCTGGTAATTTCCTCCTGCCTGGACCGGGTTTTCCGCAGCTTTCTCTCTCTCTCTCTCTCTCTCTCTCTCTCTTTTTCCTCCTTCCCTTTATTTCTTATTTTAAAATTTGTTTTCCATTTTTAACTTTAAAAATGGAAAATATTGGTTTAAAAAAAAACATTAGAAACGATAAGGAATTTCACTAAACAAAATGATAGGAATTCAACAATGGTTGTTGTCCCCAAATTAGTTGTTCAGATTACCAGTTATAAGCCTATGAGAGTGGCCAAAAATTATAAAGGAGAGAAAAATATAAACATTAACCACTCCTAGGGCTGGCCAAGTAGCTGAGTGGATTAATGGCACAGAGGTCAGGGGGTATGGTTTGATCCCCCCACCTGCTGTGCCAGCCCTACCCTCGGGGGGCATGCTGAGGTGGCAGTTAAGACTGGGTGTGGTGGCGCACACCTGTAATCACAGCTCTTGGAAGGCTGTAAACAGGTGGATCATTACTAGTCTGATCTGGACACCCTGTAGAACCTTCCCTAAATACAAAAAAACAAAAATGCACTTTTAACACGTGAAATAATCATTTTGATCTTTTAAATGCATACTGTTTTTAATGTCATATCAATTGTTGCTATATTCTCTTAGAAGTAAAATTTAATTTTAAAAAAGGTAATAAAGGAAAACAAGAGACAAAAAAAAGTCTAGGATTGTCCTGCTACAATGTTGTATATGATTTCTAAAATTTTCTGCAGAAATGTGCAATTGATTTTTTTCACATTCTCTAGGGATTTAAAGTTTAGAATATCCATGATTGTAGGAAAATAGAAGTTCCATGTTATGTCTAAGGCATTTGATATTTAGACAGATAGTGATATTAAGCTCTACTGCCTCCGTTACAGGGTAATAATATCATTAAGCTTCTCTTGGATGTTTAACAGCTACAGTTTGCAGATCAAAAATTATAGAAAAAGAGAGGCTACAAGGGTAGTAAATAGCCCTTCAAGCTCAGGGAGGACTTAGGACATAAGAGAATCTCTGCTGTGGCATCCTGTAACTCAGTGGTGTCCCTAATGTCCTGCCCAAGGAGATTATGGGGCCGCAGAGGAAAGGGATTGATGATGTATAGTGTGCCAAAGACAGTCACCTAGAGAGAAAATATTCTCTCAGGCTTTCACAGAGAGCAAATTGGTCAAGCAATGACCATGACTTACGTCGATGGCTGACACTGATGAAAGATGTTTCCTTTGATTTTCTGTGAGAAATCAATGTCAGGGAAGCTGTTGCTTCTTCCTAGAAAATGTGTTATTTTCCTAACAAGTATTTTTCTTTGTCTTTCCTTTTTAGAAGTTGAATTATGCATTGACTCTTGCTAGTTTGCTTGTATTGATCTTGCTTTGCACTTTGCCTTTTTCAAAGCTTGGGAAAATCCCAGACATTATTATAGGGCATATTCTTTAGTCTCATAGTATTTCTCCCCTCTTTTTATAACTATGATTTTTATTAATTTATTTTACTTTTTTTCATTTTAAGTGTTTGTTTCATTATGCAGCTCAGACTTGTAGTAATCCTCCTGTTTTCAGCCTCGCCATTGTTGGGGTTACAGGTGTGTGCCACCTTGCCCAGCCTCATTTTCCGACTCATAATGCCAGGGGCTCGGCCCAGCAAGGCATGTGTACTGGGGATCGAACCCCAGTTCCTGCATTTGTTTAAGCAGGCATTTGGTCTGCTGAGCTATCTCACTGGCCTTTCCTTCCTTAATTTTGGGTGTCTGGTATTTTGTCCCAGCAATGAGAACAAAGTAACCTAATCAGAAATACAAGGTTTCTCTTAGTGTGACTTCTCCATCTAATAAAATATGACATAGGAGAGAACATTTGCCCACATTTAGTAAATTCATAATGTCTTTTACCAGTAGAGAAGTTCTGCCTTTAGGTAGCATATAAGCAATATTCTAGTGGCATCCCCACACCAATTTACAAGGGTTTATTATGACAAGTAGTACACTTTGGTAAAGAATTTCTAGGCTAGTAAATTTAATTCTTTTTCAACATGGCCTCTAATGATAAATTCTAAAATTTCTTTCAAACTGAAAAATTTTGCAATTGTTGCATCAAAGCAAGACTTAAAGAACAACCATCCTCAAACTCTTCCCTACATCAGCTGTAGCTATATCTTTTTCCTTTGATATAGATATGACTGGTAACTATATCCTCCAATAGAGTTTGTTTTTTCTTGTTCTCCCAGGGTTCTTGTTTGAAGGCTAATGTATTAATTGTTTCATTTTGCTTCCATACCCTGTCTTGCTCCCCCAGTTTCTAAAGGCCTACCCCCTCAGCCAGATTTATAAAAGTTGGAAACTGTTCTTTGTCTTTTGCTCAACAATTTTGAATGTATCTACTGAGTTGATTTACATCCAAAACAAAATTCTCTGTTGTTTCTTAAATCCTACAGAATTTTTGTGACCATGAAAAGGCAAGTCTTTCCAGATTTGCTTTTACCTTTGCTGTAGGCTGGAGAAGGCCAGAGCTGAGGGAATCTTGAGGCCCCTAGTTACACCTGGCGAAACTTCAACTCAGAGAAGGTGTTGACCCTCCTACAGTCCAGAGACTTCTCCCCTGTCTGTACAAATAACCTGCGGAGACTAGGATAATTCTGGAGCAATAACATCCAACAGGACTGTGACAGACTTTGGGTGCCGAAATGGAAACACCTGTCCTATCAGGATGGAAGGGGAGCTCTTGGGTACCTCTTGAGTGTTAGAGTACCTAGTGATCTAATGTGGATCTGTTCAAGTGCAACCTCCAACCCAAGGTGCTGACAACTTATGGGGATGGCCAATAATGATAGTGGCTAGCAAGCAACTCTCAGCTTCTGGAAAAGGCTGTGTGGTGAAAGTGGCTTCAGTAGCAGGAATGGCCAAACTTGGAAGGAGTCTATGGTAACCTATATCCCAAATAGAAATATATATATATATATATATATATATATATATATATATATATATATATGTAAAGTCAATGATAGATTACAATAAAATATTTCTGCTTTCAATTACCCCAATTCAGAGGTAGAAAAAAAGAGTGCAAAAGATAGTGTGTACAAAAAATACAGAATGTCCCTAATAATAGATATAAATCCAACTATGTTATAATTACAGTAAATATAAATGGACAACATATTCAGAGAAAAAGCCAAAAATTAGAGCAGATACAATAAATGACATTGTTATATTTAACACTAATAGAGTAGCAGAGAAATTAGATTTCTCATGTGGTGCAAATAGACCCACTCTGAAATGCAGTTTGACAGTACTTAACACAATTGTAACATGCATGTAACATGTGATTCAGTAATTGCACACTGAATGATGTTTTCTGTCAAATCAGAAAAAATTCACACAAAAAAACATATACACTCACTTCAAGCTATTTTATTTAAAACAGCAAAATTCTGAAAAAAAAACTGGAAGGGCTCAGATATGTGTGTGTGTGTGTGTGTGTGTGTGAGAAAGAGAGAGAGAGAGAGAGAGAGAGAGAGAGAGAGAGAGAGAGAGAGAGAGAGAGATTCATGGTATGTTAAAGACAAATAAACAAACAAAAAATTGCCCACAGGGCCCTACTTGCTTTCTCAGCTGTGTGAAGCAAAACATACAACTGGTGTTTTGGGTGATGGAATCTCTTTCTGAAGGCACTTTCTAGCATTTTTTTCTTTCCCAAGCAACAAGTTTGTCAAAGCAAGTACATTTGAGAGTAAAAGTTTATTTAGATCAAAGATTTAAATATTAAAAGAGAAACACTAAGTATACTGGAGGAACAAGTAGATAAAAATCTGGAAGACATGGCGTGGGTAAAGTTTATGAATGAAAACTAAACTGCATGAGAAATACCTCAAAGAACCAACAGTTGGGATCTCATCTTATTAAAAAGTTTTTGCATATCAAAAGAAATTAACAGCAGATAAAAATATAACCCACTAACTGAGAAAGAAATTATCCAACCATTCCTCAGATAAAGGACTTCATCTGGAATTTATAAAGAATTTTTTTTTTAAATTAGGCCCCCAAAATTCAAAGACCCAATCTAAAAATAGGATCTGATATGAATACACTACTCATATGAGAAATACAAATGGTAAATCAATATACAAAAAAAGGTTCAAAATATTAGTCATCTGAGAAGTGCAAACAGAAATGCTGAGACTGCATTTCACCACAGAAAGAATGGCTATCATCAAGAAGTCAGCTGATATCAAGTGCTTCAGAGACTTCAAGGGGAAAAGAACTGTGCTTCACAGTTGGTGGGAGTGTAGACTGGTACAACCACTATGGAAATCAGTCTGCAGATTCATAAAAACGTAGGATTAGATAGCTCATTCAACCAAGCTATTCCCCTTCTGTTTATTTTTCCAGAAGAAATCAAAATATCTTACCACAATGATATATGTATACTCATGTTTATAGTAGCACATTTTGATGTGGCTGATTATTGGAAACCACCAAAATGTCTATCAACTGAGGAATGAATAAAAAATATATGGTATTTTAACTAATGGAATATTACTCAGATATAAACAAGATCAATTTGTAGCTTTGATTGATAAATGGATGCAACTATGTATTTGTAAGTAAAATAAGACAGACAGACAAGTGCAAATATTGTTCTGCATTGCTAGTTTAAGAGCATGAAAGAGTAAATAAACTCTGAAAGGAATGGCAGATGCTATGAAAAGGAAAGAAACTGTTCAAAGGGAAGGAACGACTGGGGTAAGGGAAAGGTAAGAAGAAAGAAAGAAGGAAGGGAAAAGGAAATGTACATATATGTGTACAAGATAATATGGATAATTTTACTGCTGATTTCTGCTGGTCTATTTAAAAAATCAGTTAATGCTTAAGTTTTTTCCTCTTTTACCTTTTTATAACTCCCCTGACCAATTTTGCATGCTTATATCTGGTAATCTGAACAATTAACATGAAGAAAACAATATTCAATATAAAAACCATTGTTGAATTCTGAATCCTTTTTTTGTGAAATTCTGTATTGTCAATAATAACTTCAGCTGAGCGTGGTGGCTCACGCCTGTAATTCCAGTACTCAGGAGGCTGAGGCAGGAGGATTGGTGCGAGTTTGAGGCCAGCCTGGGCTACAAAAGTGAGCTCAAGGCCAGCCTGAACTGCATAGGGAGACCCTGTCTCAAAAAGACAAAAAAAAATAATAATATAATAATAATAATAACTTCAGTTTCACCATTTCTTTAATTCTCCTTGTAAAAAGATAGGAAAAGAAACAGGATCCACAGAACGACTTTGGGTTAAACAAAAGTTAGAAGATGTGAGGAAGGGTTACCATGCAAGAGAGCATAGAGTGGCCAATTTCATGGGTCTTTCCTCGGCAATTTTTGCTGCGTTCTTTTCCCCATATATTGAGAGCTTCAATATACTTATATTTTGGAAGCACCTGTGCCCTTCAGTAAACCTTCCATTGAAGCAGTTCTTGATAAGTGCTTAGAATGGCAACAAGTGGCATCTTTCATCTGTGGTCCTCTCTGAGAATTGCTTTCTGCTACAGAAATTTTTTTCATGTAATGTCATACCTCTTCTGCAGAGAAATCCCATGAACAATGTATTGATTTATTTTCTGGTTGCTGTGGCAGAAGTCCTCCCATAAGTTAAAGGAGGAAAATTTACTAGCTCCCAGTATGTAGATGTTTCAGGCTATAATCAGCTGGCTCCCATGCAGGGTGACACAATTTATAGACTTTGCAGCGGAGAAACAGTTCATGGAAGTGGAAAGGTACAAAAGAAGCAAGGAATGAGCACAGCTCTTTCTGTCACTTATATGTCACCCAGGCTACTTAAGGTGGTTAAAACTGGCACCCTTAATCCTAGTGCCTTGATCCTAGTCTTGCTCCATGGATTGATCAAAGCATTACACTTTCTAGATCCAGTCAGATCTGGAAGATCTATCTATGGCTGCATGAAGTTTATGGGGACATACAGCCACAGACATAACAACCAATATCTACACAAAATAGGAATATAAAGTAATAGTCCATTGCTTCAGGTGGCACAATTCTGAGTCGCTGTCTTAGACCCTGAGTTCTCGTTGGTTACCAACAGGTTGCATGTTTTTGGGTGAAAGCACTGGGGCTTTTTGTGGTTGAATTTCAAGTTGGCCTTTGTTACTTGTAAGATCTCGGCCACCTATATCTTTACTGGAGCCGTCTATTAAAGCGCTTGGTTCATTGATATGGGGTCCTGTACCACACTTATTTAGACTAATGGCAGTGGATATAAGATCAAAAATCTAAAGTACTGTCATTTGCCAAGAATTTCTCCTACTTTCACATGAGAAAACAGTCTACTGAAGCCAGAACTGAAGCCCTAGTTCAGAGATGCTACCAGAAGAGGTGATATTGGTCTTAAAAAGCACAGTTATATGATCTAAATCAACAATGGCATGATGTGGTGCTTCCAAAAGACAAGATCACATAAATCTGAAAATCAGGAAGAATAGGTGTGATCATTATACAGGCCATAGTCTAGTTTTGAGAAATTCTCGAAATTCTCAACTTCAAAGTTTAAATACTTAGATGCTAGCACCAACCTAAGAAAAAGTGATTCCACCAGAGGCCACATCAGAGTATCTTCTTTTTTTTTTTTTTTAACTTTAAGCTTTGCCTGCTGCTCATGCATTTCTGAATTGTCATAAAAACTCCCATTAAAAGCTGGGTGCGAGCCGGTCGTGGTGGCGCACACCTGTAATCCCAGCACTTGGGAGGCTGAGGCAGGAGGATTGGTGTGAGTTCGAGACCAGCCTGGGCTACAAAACTGAGCTCAAGGCCAGCCTGAACTGTACAGCGAGACCCTGTCTCAAAAAGACAAAAAAAAAAAAAAAAAAAAAAAAAAAAGCTGGGCGTGGTGGCGCACACCTGTAATCCCAGCACTTGGGAGGCTGAGGCAGGAGGATTGCTGTGAGTTCGAGACCAGCCTGGGCTACAAAAGTGAGCCTAAGGCCAGCCTGAACTGGATAGCAAGACCCTGCCTCAAAAAGACACACACACACACAAAAAAACCCTCCCATTAAAATAACTTATCTGTATAGTAAACATCAATTATCATCACAAGGAAAGCTACTACGGGGTCCGGCAGGATGGTTCAGTGGTCTAAAGCACCTGCAGGCAGCTGCAGGGACCGCGGTTCGATCCCCAGCACCACATGCTGTGCCAGCCCTGCCCTCAGGGCAGGCTGAGCCGGCTATAAAACAAAAAAAACAAAAGTTCTGAAACAAGGAAAAAAATAAAATTAAAAAAAAAAAAAAAAAAAAAAAAAAAAAAAAAAAAAAAAAAAAAAAAAAAAAAAAAAAAAAAAAAAAAAAAAAAAAAAGGAAAGCTACTGCATAAGATGTGCAGGTAAGAATATGTTTAATAGCCATTTTGGAAACTACTTCGTGTTTCCTTGGTGCTGCACTTGACATTTTGATGATAAATATACAAGGGCAGCCAGAAAGGTAGAAAGGGCAAAGTGGCCAAGGTTTCAAATATCTCAGGAAGGATATGAGTCATATTTCATCATTTAGAACAGCAGAGGACTTAACAGAGGAGTTCAAAGTCTAGAATGTAGTACAGGGAGAGGGTGAGTCATGGTTGTCGGTTTGACAGCTTCATTCAGTGCTAACATCTGTAGCTTTCCCTGTTAGCTGTTCTGCAAGTAACCACAGGAAACAGGCACACTAGCACATAATTACACTGAGGTTGTATAACTGATTATATTATTCACATTTAATAAACATTACACGGGATTCTGAACCACAAGAGGGATGATGGTGGTGCTGTGCCACGGCCCTGCTTTGGAACGAAAGCTCTTGTTTCTCAGGTACTGTTGTCTGTTTGCTCCCAGAGAATGTCTTTATCTAGAACCACCATTTCAGACTACTATGCAAAAACAGTGAAGCTCCATGTCTCCCTGTAGAATAAACTTAGTCTTTCTGTGACTCTTTAGTTCCCTGAAATACTCCTCCATCAACTTTTGTTTTCATATTTACACTTGGAGACTTTTTTTCTGAAATACTGAATTTGTCTCAGACTTTCCAGTTATGCTGAAAAGTGTTCAATAATTATATTCTCTATATAATTTCTTGTTCCTTTCTTTGACTTAACATATACATCTTTGTAGGGTGTGTTTTCAGGGTCTTACTACAACATTGACACCATGTTGTACATGTTCTAGTGTGCCTATTTTTCTGTGCAAATTGCAGAAGAACTAACAGGTCAAGCTACAGATGTTAGCATTGAACTAGTCTCTCAAGCTGACAGCTATGACTCAACCATTCCCTCTACTACATTCTAAACTCTCAACTTCTCTGTTAAGTCCTCTACTATTCTAAATGGTGAAATATGACTCATTTCCTCACTGAGATATTGGAAACCTCGGATATATTGTCCTTTCTTCATCCTCCACAGTCCTTTACTCCAATAATTGAGAGAGCTGCACTGGATGGTCACAGCAGTATAGATAATGTGATATCTGACAATTTCTAGGATATGGTCATCTAGGGCAGTGGGCTCCTCAGTGGTATGGTTTGACGTTTTTAGGAATCCCATCTTTCTCTGCTTATTTCTCTCTGGCTATCTTGTGAGTTGTCTGAATGGGAACAGGATCATATGGCAGGTGGGCTTGCAAACACGCACTCAAGACTTTGTTAAGTGCACAAATGCTCTTAAAATTTGTCTGCATGAAGAAGCTGAGACTGACATTTGTAGACCACATTTGTGGGGATGTGACCAAAGTGCCTTCCCACTATTCTGTTCCTGTCTTAAAATTCCTAACAATTAACAATCAAACCAATCTTCCTTTTACATTTGCACTAAGCTCTCCTAATTTTGTGGCCTGGATGACATTTTCTTGCAGTCAGAGACTGAGAAACCACTGCAGTTTTTTTTTTTTTTTTTCCACTGAGGATATAAGAGAACTTTGGCTGTGACATTCTGTAACTCAATGAGGTCCCAAATTTTCTGATCAAGGAGATTATGGGGCTAGAGAAAAAAGTGATTGATGATGTATAGTGTGCCCTAAGGAGAGTCACTTAGAGAAAAAAAATTCTCAAAGGCTTCCTTTTTAAAGTCTTTTTCTTTTTTATTGCATTTAATAAGAAATAACAATGTGACAGTTTCAATACATTTTAGTAGCACATTTCAGTGTTTGAGACAATGTGTATTGTTATTCTCTTAGTAGTTATACTGAGTCACTGGACATGATAATTTTTCAAATCATTATTGGTACAAAAAATTTATTCTAATTGAACTAAAAGAAAGTAGTTGTATACGCAATCCAATGTTACATAATCGCGGTGGGTTATTGACCAAACTGGCAATGTTGGAATCTGTTGATTTAAGCCTTGTACAGCGCACCATAGCAATTTAGCTTTATGTTTTATGCCTCGTGGCTAAACTTTTCTGCTCGGTGGTTAAGGATAAGTTAAAGCAAGACCTGTATAATGAAACATGGGACTATTACGTCTTGCAAGGCCAATCAAATCCCCTCATTATCTCTAAGCTTTCTTCTGGAGAGTTAAGAATACAAGTTTACAGAAAAAAATTGGAGAAAATGAAGGGCTACAAAGATAGCCAATATTTTGTCCCTAGCCCTTCAAGGTCAGTGAGGACTTAAGGCATAAGGGGATGTGTGCTATAATATCCTATAACTCAGGGGTTTCCCAAATTTTCTGTTCAAGCAGATTATGGGGCTACAGAGGAAAGGGATTGAAGATACACAGTGTACCTAAGGAGAGTCACCTAAAGAGAAAATATTCTCTTGGGCTTTTACAGAGAGCCAATTGGTCAAGCAGTGGCTGTGGCTCATCCAGATGGCTGACACTGACAACAGTTCTACAAGCCACTGTACATTATCTCTCAGGTTTTCACAGAGAGCAAATTAGTCAAGCAATGGTTGTGAGTCAACCAGATTGCTGATACTTACAGAAGATCCACAAGGTGCTGTACATGGTTCCAGAGTAATCCTAAGGGGATTTGACTGACCTTGTCAGATAGAAAATTTACACTTTTAGTTATACGGATCTTTATTTAATTTGGTCTTAACCATCCAGCAGAAAAGTGTAACCACAAGGCATAAAAAATAAAGCTACATTGATATGCTTAGCTGAAAAGGCTCAAGTCAGCAACTTCAGACAATGGCCAGTTGTGCTGATATCTCACTCCTATTGTGGACTTTTGGACTATATTTGGTTAGTTTCCTAAATTCAAATACCTACAATCTTTGCACTGGCACGAATTATTCAAAGGTCCTTTAAAGATTCTCTTTCTCTTTCTTTTTTCTTTGTTGAAATCTGTCTGTAGCCACTTTTTCATTTTAAAGAAAAGAAAGATAAATGATAAAATTAGTAGTATAGAATTGTGAAACAAAGATTTAGGCGAGCAATAATTGTTAATATCTTTATTGTTATCTAATTAGTGTGGGCTTACTGTTGTTGACTTCAGAGATGATTACTTTTCTGAACTTTCTTGACATTTTAGGTGTCTATATTTTCAGGAGCGTCATTCAAACCCAAAATCTTGTGTATGCCTATGAAACACTCTATCCCTGATGTACAAGCTCAGCCCTTTTTAGAGTATCTTTAGGGAGCAAAGTAAGAGATCAAAGACTGTGACAGGTACACCTGATGACTGACACATGCCGTTACTGTGACAGTGTGTCAATCTTATCAGTTGAAACACTTACCTACATCATGAAAAGGTAGTTAAGTCTAAAGATTTAAGAAATGAAGTAAACCATAGAATTAAAAAGACAAAATATAGAAAAAGTATTAACTCTCAATTTGAAGCTGCACATTGAGAAATGTAATAATACTTCTCTGGTAAATATATTTTCATGGGTAAATGTTAGCGAAGGCAGGGATAGCTCCTTAGTACTTTTGAACATACCAGCAAGACTGTTTACATCCTTTTTCAGTTCTCGTTGCAAGTGAAATAATAGGATATCTCATTTAGAAATAAAAATTTTGAGATTAGCTTGGAAGATAGTCCTGAACAAGAGGTTAGGTTTGTCCAGTTTCCATAGGTTGCTCACAGAAAGTTTCCTTAAGACATATATCTTCAGATCTGGATGCACAATAGATCATGGTCTAAAGATGAAGTGACACCTGGAAAAAAGTCAGAGCCGTTATGGCTAGTGAGTGCATTCCAGTAGAAACTGACATTATATTGGTGAGTATCTGAAAATTGAAGATCTGATCCTCATAAACTTCCTGCCAAAAATTTCTTGATTTTTCCAAGTAAAAGTAGATTTTTTTAAAATTCCATTTTGTGGTTTCATAGTCCTCACTGTTTTTATATACTCAAAGAAAAGCCCTTGAAAACATGTCTAACCTGCCAATCTCTGTGACAACTCTTTCCAGTCAGTAGTCTGAAGTCAGTGATTGGTATTTTCTGTGTCTCTCTGTTGTGGAGATATTACCTGAGTCCCCAGAATGGCTGCATTTCACCTTTGCTAATGGTTCTGAGTCTTCTTGAGACCTCAGCTCTTTCTCTGGGTCAAAATGATAATCAGGCTGTAAATTAACTATTTCTGATTGCTTTTCACATTGCTCAGAAGAGGGAGATGTGAGAGAGGCGAAACTCCAGAGAAATGTGCTAAGCAAATGACATCACATTTCTTGCATGCCTTTCATTGCTCTCCTGAAGATCCTGGATCAGGTCAGATTGGGACAGTCGCTGGTGTGACAGAATTTTGAATAAAAATAAACAATATACAGACTAGTAGAAGCTCCATAACTTATTACATGTATAGTTGGAAGAGCAAGGCAAGAAAATCAGTGGGAAGCCTAATGTTTTCATGCACTTTACTTTGAAAATTTGGCTGTAGCTATTCTTAGATTCTAATTTTTTCCAAGGTGAATTATGTCTTTTTTAGTTTCTTTATATAACACCTCAAATGTACTTATGGATAGTGGATTTATTTCTTTCATAATTCCCAATTAACATTTGATGGTGTATTTACAGATACAGTGGTATTCTGGTTTACTTTCTTGATTAATTTAGCTTTATTTATTTGGTAGTTGACCCCAAGATCTTATCTAAGGTAACTAACTCCTCTACCTCTGAGAAATACCCCAACAATGTAATTCTGTTTTCCACCAACAGAGACGATGTGAAAAGATTTTTGTCTGCTTCAGATCATACACCTTGTTCATAGCTAGAAAATCCAGAAAACTTCATTCTCTCAGAAATTGCTGCTTTTCTTGTCTTCATTCCTTAAGCCACATGTGAGATCTTATACACAAGTGGACCTCAAAGACAGACTATGAGCTTGCTTCCAGTTTGGAGCACAGGCAAGCCTTAGCTTTCATCCTAGAGATTCTGCAGAAATTTCTATACCGGAACATGACAGAGGTTTATCATTTAAAATGATCAGCTTTGTTTATGTGAAGCAGAACCTTGTCCTCCAGCAGAGTTAATGTAAGCATATGATACACTAGTCATATTGCACTGAATGCTTTACTGTAATCTAATAAAACTGTATAATATGATACTGTATACTGTAATGCAGAAAGTGTAGTTCCTGCTACTTTCCACAACCCAAATCTTCTTGGGTGTTATTTCTTTTTATAGCAAATTCTTCCTATTAAAGTTCACTGTGGTTACACTTGTAAATATATCTGATGCGGAGCAGAAAACCTGCACTTTTATGGGTGGGTGCCTGATTTATAGCAATGCAAGAAGCTTAGCTGATCTCTACTTGTCAGAAAATTTTGTTTCATGTACACCTTTGATTACACTGAGACATTTACAGCATCTATAGAATTTCCTCTGCTGGCAGCATCATGAGTGATTGCTGACAGATATTAATAAGCACTGAATTTTATAATATATATTTGAATGATAATTAAAATAGTTTGACTCAAAAATAAAATTTTGTACTGAATTGTACTGAGTTCCAAAAACATAATTTCTGATGTAGGACAATCGTCTTTATTTTCTGTGACTCCCTATTCCTGGCCAACGTGAACTAACAGATACTGCACACTCCCAAATCTTCTGTGAGAAACAATGAGATTAAGAATCTAAAGAATGAATCATGTCTGTGCAGAGTGAGGACTGGGTGGACCTTGTGAGTGGAGGACCCTGAGAGGAACATGACAGGGGGACCTCAGGCTGGGAAAAGGACACAAGAAGAGGATGTGTGTGTGTGTGTGTGTGTGTGTGTGTGTGTGTGTGTGTGTGTGTGTGGTGTGAGTGTACAGCCAGGAGTTTTGATCTTTCATTGTCTATTTGATTCAACACCCTCCATTTTCTTATCTCCTCTTTTATGTATTTTTTACAGAGTACTGTTGTTTTCTTTGTAAAAGCATTTCATTTCCTTGGTTAGTTTGACACTTAAATGACTTTTTATCTACTGTGCATGACATTCTATCTATATTTTTCTCCTGAATTCATTATTAGTATACACAAGATGTTTTTGTTTGTTGATATTTTTTGGATAAATGATTTTTTTTTTTTTTTTTTTTTTTTTTTTTTTTTTTTTTTTTTTTTTTTTTTTTTTTTTTTTTTTTTTTTTTTGCTGGACCGGGGTTCAAACTCACAACCTTGCACTTGCCAGGCAGGCACTTGTGCCACAGGGCTATCTCCCCCGCCCCAGATAAAGGATTTAATTTGATATGGACAACAAAAATTTACCTTGTGTTGTGAGAACATACATTCAAATATTTTAATGAGGGATATTAATATTTATAGTGTCACTATTATTAAATTTAAATAAGATAATATATTTGTTTCAATAACAGTACATTTTCCCTTCTCTCTTAATCACTTTTATTAAGGTTTTGTTTTTTTAAAGAAAACATTTACCAGAGAGTATAGCAATAATTAAAGTGACATAAGCAACACACATCTAAAAGATCAGAATGAGAGGCATTCCGAGCATAGTTTTAATAGTACACATTGATATCCTCAGTGTCAAAAATCTGTTGGAGATTCTTAGGACCACTGAATAATTCATCCTCTGTATATAAATGCATAGTTTTGCCCCTGCCATGTTTCCTAACCTTTCCGCCTGCTGTCTCCTCATACTTTACTCCTTAAATTCTTGATTTCTGTTTGTCTGTGTTATGTCTTTCCATTTTTATTTCTTTTCTTCACTTTTTACACTAGGGAGACTATACAATACTTACATATATAGGTCTGGTTTATTTCACTTATGAGTACAGGTTCAAGATACATTGACTTAAATATGAAGGCTTAGAGTTTATAATTCTTTATAGCTGTGTAATATTCCATTGCATAACAATGCCCTACCTTTCTCAACTATTCTTTGGGTGATGGACAGTTGGTTGCTTCCAAAATTTGGCTACTACAAAGTGTGCTGCTCTAAACATAGAAGCACAAGCATCACTACAGTATGATGTTTTCAGGTCTTCTGGGAAAATTCCCAGGAGGAGCATAGCTAAATTGAATGGGATTTCTAGTTCTAGTTTTCTAAGGAGTCTCCACATTGATTTCCATTGTGGTTCCACTAGTCTACATTTCCACCAGTGGTGAGAAGTGCTCCTTTTTCCCATAGCCTCTCCAACAATTGTTGGTTGATTTCTTTATGATAGCGATATTTTTTTAGGGTGAGATTGTATCTAAGTGTTGTTTTGATTTGTATTTCATGGGTAGGTATCAATGTGAAGCATTTCTTCATGTATTTATAAGATTGCAGTATTTCTTCCTCTGAGAAGTATATGTGCATCTCAGATGCCCATTTCTGGATCAGGGTTTTGAATTTTGGGACCCTAATGTTTTTAAGTACATTATAAATTCTAGATAGAAGACCTTTGTCTGAATACTTATTAATTAAGATATTTTCAAAATTTGTGGGTTGTCTTTTAACTCGGTTGGTGATTTTTTTTTATTCTATTTATTTATGTTTTTCTTGTTTCATAACCTTTATTTGCTTATTCACTCATTTTTTTTATGGCTGGCTCAGCCCGCACCCTGACGGCAGGGCTGGCGCAGCATGTGGTGCCGGGGATCGAACCGCGGTCCCTGAAGCCGCCCAAGCTTTCCCAAGCAGGCGCTTTAGACCACTGAGCCATCCCGCTGGGCCCCTGGTGATTTGTTTTGATGTGAAAAAACCTCTGAATGAGAGGAGGCCCCAGTTGTTGAGTCCTCCAAGTGTAATGTGGGCATTTTGATTTTTTGCCCATGAAATGATTACTTATGCTGAAGTCTTTAAGGCTTCCTCCTACTTTCTCTTCAAGGAGATTTAGTGTTTCTATTTTAATATTTATGTCTTTAATCAATTTTGACTTTAGTTTGTTTATGGTGATAGACTTGAGTAAAGTTTTAGATTTTGACTTGTAGAGAGCCACTTTTTCCAGCATCATTGGGTAAAGAGTTTATCTTTCTTCCAGTAAACATGTTTGGATCTTTTGTAAAAGATACAGTGGCTGCATGTGTTTGTAGTTGCTTCTGCATCTTCTAATCTATTCCATTGATCCTCAGGACTTTTTTCCAATATCATGCCGATTTTATCACCATTCCTTTGTAGTATAATTTGCTTTGGCTTACTCTTCCTTTTGTAGATGATTTATATGCAGCATTAGGGTATTTATTTGTTGCCATTCTGTTTTCCCAAAGATGGGAAAAAATCATAAAGATTAGAGCAGAAATTAATTCAGTCAAGACAAAGAAAACAATACAAAGATTTAATGAATGAAAATGCTCGTTCTTTGAAAGACTAACCAAAATTGATAAGCCCCCAGATAACCTCATTAAAAAGAAGAAATAAAAAATCATATTCAAGCAATAAGCATTACTACAGATCCAGTGGAGAACAACAAGATCACTAACAGCTACTTTGAGAATCTTCACTATCACAGAAGTGAACACACAGATGAAATAGACACATAATTAGAAAGTCACACTTTACCAAACTGAATGAAGAAGACATAAGTACTCTCAACAATCCAATAAAAGCCAAGGAAATACAAAATGTTAAAAAAAAGAAAAAAGAAAACCTACCAACAAACATAAAAGCCCTGGTCCTGATGGATTCACAACCAAATACTATGAAAAATAAGGATAGCCAATATTTTGGCCCTACCCCTTCAGGATCAGTGAAGACTCAGGGCAGCACAGAACCTGTGCTGTAACATCCTATAACTCAGTAGTGTTCCAAATTTTCTATTTGAAGAGATTATGTTACTACAGAGGAAAGGGATTGATGATGTATAGTGTGTCTACGGAGAGTCACCTAGAAAGAAAACATTCTCTCAGGCTTTCACAGTGAACAAACTGGTAAAGCACTGGCCATGACTCAACCAGATGGATGACACTGACCACAGTTCTATGAAGCACTGTACATGGTTTCAAAGTAAATCCTGAGGGTATTTGACTGACTTTGGGAGATACAAAAATTACATTTTTTGTGATACAGGTGTTTCTTTAACTTGCCCTTAACCAGCCAGCAGAAAAATTCAGCCACAGGGCATGAAAAGAGAAGCTATAGTGGCATGCTGAACTATAAAAGGCTTAAATCCATAGCTTCTGACTTTGCCAGTCTGCCAATAACCCACTGCAATTATGGAATATTTTAGTATGTATAGAACTATTTTCTCTTAGTTCAAGGAGAAGAAATTTTTGCACCAATAATGATTACAAAAATTTATCATGTGTGCACCCTGTATTTTGAATAACTACCAGGACAACAATATGCATTGTATTATATATTGGGGATGTACTACTAATGTGTTTTGAAACTATCTCATTGTTACTTCTCATTAAAAGTAAGAGAAAAGAAAGAAATTAACAATTGAATAATAATAGTAGTATTGATCAAATTTTAAAAAGTGAATAAAAATTTTTCAAACATTAAAAATTATACAGCTTCTCAAAAGATGGTAGAAAATCAAAGATGGTTGTTATATTGCATATTAGCTTCAAAGTAGTTGTTCAGATTTGAGGTTTTATTCTTACCTCATCTTTATACTTGTGTCTTCTTTTTTTTTTTTTTTTTTTTTTTTTTTTTTTTTTTTTTTTTTTTTTTTTTTTTTTTTTTTTTTTTTTTTTTTTTTTTTTTTTGTCTTTTTGAGACAGGGTCTCGCTGTACAGTTCAGGCTGGCCTTGAGCTCAGTTTTGTAGCCCAGGCTGGTCTCGAAGTCTCACCAATCCTCCTGCCTCATTATTTTTCTTACCAGGTATAAATAAATATTATTCATAGCCTCTCAAAAATTTTTTCTATAGGATTATGACAGAGTTTTAGCATGTAAACAGATTAGTTTTGTTTACATTTGTGACCAGAGCGTTGTGTTCATAGCAGAGACAAAGTAAATATATGAATACACATAATAATCGAAGTGAGAACCTTTTTAGAATACAGTGTACACAGTGTTAACTCCTCCTGTTCCTTCCCACAATACACACCCTTTATCTGACTGTGGTTTTAACTACTGATTTTCTTTTTGATAACCAGATTTTCCTTCCCGTTAGCAACTATTGCGGTTACAGCCATTAATATATCTGATTATGATCAGAAAACACCCTGCAGCTTGGAGTCATCTGATTAACAGAAATGCAACCATCCTTGCTACTCTCTACTTTAAAAATTTATGTTCTGTATATAAACTTACACTGAAATATTTACAACTTTTACAGAACTTGCTCTACTGTGATCACTTACCAGTGATCATTCACAGATATAAAGATGCATTTAAATTTATAAAACTATCTTTATGAGTTCTTTTGGTTAGACTCAAAAATTAAAAATCTCTCTTGTGTTCTGTTCCTTAAAATATGCTTCCTGAAATGGGATAACTTGTGTTATTTTCTGTGGCCTCTTGCACCTACACAGACAGTGAACTAAGAGGGATTGTAGACTTGCAAATCTTCTGTGGAGAAACAGCAGTGTGCATGGAATTAAGAATTCAAAGAATCAACCTTTTCTGTGTAGTGAGACTGAAGGGGGCCTGTAAGTGGAGGCTCTGGCTGCAGCAGAAGGTGGTAAGTGGCTTCAGGCTCAGAAGAGCACACAGGAGCCCATATGCATAGGGTCAGCAGTGCACGTTTGATCTTTCAGGTTTTACTTGATTTGTCTTCCTGCAATAGCCACAGAAATATACGGCAGTAATCTAAACTGCTCCCTGTTCCCATGAAATGACTCCGGTCAGGGAAAGGCAAACGTTACATTTTTGACATGAAACAAGGAAAATAAAAAGGTATAAAGGAGACTAGACAGGGATAAAGAATATAATAGTAAGATGGTATACAAATCTACCAAGAAGGCCAGAAAAAGTAGAGAATAAAAAAAATGTCTCTAGGATTCGGTATAATATATAGGAAAAATGAATTATCTGCAGTCCTAGAAGGAAGACCAAAAATCAGGTGGAAAAAAAAAAAGACAGAATTGAGGAAGTAATAGAAGTTTTTCACAAGTTAAAATAAGAGACCTTAATTTGGAAATATTTTTAATTCTCCTCAGGTAAAATAAACGTATCTAAATAAGTTTTAGAGTGATTTAAGAACTATCAAAATGAAATTTCTTGAAAAATGAGTACATTATTTGTCAATAATTAAGAATAATTTGACACTAAATTTCTCAGTTGCTACATTTCCAACCATTTTTTATATTGAATTTTAAGACAGGGTCTCTTAAATTCATTTGTGATTATCTTGCCTCAGCCTCCCAGGTTTCAGGACTTTGTTTCAACCCTAGGCTATTAAATGATATCTTATGAGAATTTTAAAAAGATTTTTAACTTAGAATTGTGAAGGGCCAGGGAGATAGTTCAGTGTAATAAGTGCCTGCCTGGTAAGTGTAAGGTCCTGAGTTCAATCCCTGGTAAATAATAATAATAATAATAATAATAATAATAATAATAATAATAATAATTTGGAATTTTCCTGATAATAGACTATCATTATTACTAATTGAATGAAAAATATATTGTAATTTTTTTTTTTTTTTTTTTTTTTTTTTTGCCAGACTGGGGTTCAAACTCACGACCTTGCACTTGCCAGACAGGCACTTATGCCATGGAGCTATCTCCCCAGCCCCAATATATTATAATTTAAATAATTTCATACTCACATAAAATGAAATGAAAAATAGAAAAAATATTAGAATTTATTTTGAAGGCACCCAGTGCCTTCTACTCACCATGTCCGCTCAGTCTCACGACACAGACAAGGTTCATTCTTGTATTTTTAATCCCATGGTCACTGCTGTTTCTCCACCAATGATTGGCAAGTGTGCAGATCCTCTTAGTTCACTGCGTTGGCAGGAACAAGGAGCCACAGATAATGACACATTATCCCATTTCAGGATACTACCACTATGGCATAAAGAGTTTCACCTATTTTATTTTCTACTATAGTTAGTTGTTTCTTTCTGAAGTTCAGTATTTTGGTATATTTAAATTGTAATTCAGTGTATGGTGAGATATGTGGGTCTAGGTTTAATCATGTGACCAGGGATAGTCACCTTCCTCAGTAGCACTATTTTAAAGAAGTTGTCTTTTTGTAAATTTTTAGCACCATTGTCAAAGTTTTGGAGGCTGAATATGGCTACAGTTGTTTCTGCATTCTCTGTTGCATTCTACTGTCACAAAAGTCTGCCAAGACTGCTATTTTTGTCATTTTATCTACATAATATAGTCGGAAGCCTGGATTCTGATGTCTCTTACTTTGCTTTCATTGTCCAATATTGCTCTTGCTACCCTGGGACTCCTCTGATTCCATATAAATTTTATAACTATTTTCTCTAGCTTTCTAAAAAATCCTGCCATACTTTTGTTGGGATGTGCTAAGTCTATATATCAGTTTTTCGATTATGGTGTTTTTAAAAATATTGAGTATCATCAGGAACAAGGTTCTTTTCCTCATTATTTTATTTTATTTTTTATTAGTTTAATTTCTAGGCATTGATGTTTTGTGAAACTACTGTGATCAGTATATTTTTCCAAATTACTTTCTCAGTGAGTTAATTATTGTTACACAGGAATTATATTAATTTTTGTGAGTCACCACCCACAGGGCATGCAGAGACAGTGATTCAGGTTGGACACACAGGCACATGCCTGTAATCACAGAAGAATCATTACATGTTCAATGTATGTAGTGAGATCCTGTACACCCTGTAGACCCTGCACTAAAAACAAAAAACAAACAAACAAAGAATTGTGGATTGATTAGATATCCTGCTATTCTGCCAAATTTTGACATTCAAGTAGTCTTCTGGTGGATATTTTGTTCTTCTATGTAAATAATTACGCCATATACAAATAATGGTTTGACTTCTTTGGTATCTACTCATAGTTCTTTTATTATTTCTCTTGCCTAGTTAATAATCAGATTAATGTTATGAAAACTATGTTGAACAAAAGTAATAGCAAATATTCCTGTCTTGTTCCTCATTGCAGAGGAACTTTTCTAAGGTTTCTCCACTCAATATATTAGCAGTAGTTTTGCTATGAATGTTTTCATCAGATTGATAAGCCTATTTTCTTAGAAGTTTTTAACAAGAATAGATACTGGATTTTATTAAACAATTTTTCTCAATCAACTAAGTTTTTGTATTAATGTTACACTTTTTAAGTTGTATATTATGTTTATTAATTTGCATATATTGAATCATAATTGTATTACTGGAAGAAATATGTTATATTGAAGTCTACTTGTGCATAGCAAATGATGTTTGGGATGATTTGTTACATTACGTTTGCTATAACTTGTTGAGGATTTTTTTATGTCTATCTTCATTAACTAGTAAGTATGGAGTTCTGTATTTAAGTTGTTTCTTCGTCTAGGTTTTGTAGCTCATATAATTCTACTTTCAGGGAAAAAGTTTAGAAGTATCCTCACTATATCAATATCAGAAGCACAAGAGGTACAGTTTTAATGCCTTCACTGAAGTTCTTGAATTTGGCAGTGAATCCATCAGGTTGTGAACTTAATTTATTTAGTTGTATTTTTTTAAATGCTCTAATTTCTTTGCATTGTATTGGATTATTTGGGTTTTTAATTTATTTTAAGTATTAGTAATAACATGTATCTAGGAATTTACCAATTTCCTCTGAATTGTCCAATAAAAGTTTTCAACATCATTGCTAATAATCTGAGTTTTGATGATGTCAGCTGTGATGTAATCTTTTCCAATTTAATTGCTTTGATTCTGTTCTTTTATTATTGGTAAGATTTTTTTTTTTTTACTCTTTTGAAGAACTAACACATTGATTCACCAATTTTTTACATTTCTCTTCTCTTTTCTCTCTCTCTGTCTCTCTGCTGCTGTCTCTGTCTCTGTCTTTCTCTCTGTGCCTCTGTCTCTCTGACTCTGTCCCTGCATCCCTCTCTCTCTCTCTCTCTCTCTCTCTCTCTCTCTCTCTCTCTCCAGGAAATCAAACATGGGACTCTGTGCTTGCAAGGCATTTGTTTATGCATGTTCATTTTTATTCCTGCTCTTTTATTTTTTAATTATCTTTATCTATTTATTTATTTTAATGAAAAGAAATAGTAACGAAAAAATTTCACAACAGGTTAGTAGGACAGTTACAAAAATTAATACATTGCATATTGTTGTCATCATAGTAGTTGTTCAGTGTACAAGGAGAAGACAGGATATCTTGTCTAAACATTATTAGTACAACTCTTTCTTCTCATTGAACAAAGAGAAAGTAGCTGCACATGCAGTCCCTGTTGTTAATTTTTTCTTCAAGTATTACCCGTGCAGTTTGATTTTTGTCCATGAACTGTTTGCCTACCGCAATATCTTCAAGATTTACTCCCACATTCTCTTCTAGGAGATTTAGTGTTTCTCTTTTAATATTTAAATTTTTAATCCTTTTTGACTTTAGATTAGTGCATGGAGATAAACCTGGGTTGGGTTTTATTTTTCAGCATGTAGAGAGCCAGTTTTTCCAGCACCATTTGTTAAAGTGGCCATCTTTCTTCCAGTAAACATGATTGGCCCCTTTGTCAAATATAAGGTGGCTGAATGTGTTTATAGTTGCTTCTGCATCTTTCAATCTATTCCATTGATCCTCAGGTCTATTTTTGGCCAGTACCATGCTGGCTTATTACTGTGGCTTTGTAGTATAACCCTATGTTTATTGCCCAGAATTATCTTTGCAATTCTGGATCTTTTTTAGTTCCGAATAATTTTGGGCCTGATTTCTCCAGGTCTGTGAGGTATGTTGATGATATTTTGATAGGAACTGCATTAAATCTGTATAACAATTTAGGAATTATGGCCATCTTCACAATGTTGGTTCTTCCTATCCAGGAGCAAGGAATATCTTTCCATTTTCTGAAATCCTCTACAATTTCTTTTTTCAGAGTATTACATTTTTCAATGAATAGAGTTTTTACTTCTGTGATGCTATAGTAAAAGGTATTGTTTCTCAAATTTCCCTCTCAGTATGTTTGTCATTTGTGTACAAGAATGCTATTTACTTTTTGGTATTCAATTTGTACTCTGCTATGCTACTGAATTTATATATTAATTCTAATTGCTTCTTCGTGGAGTTTTTTGGATCTTCCAGGTAGATTATCATATCATCTGCAAATAATGATAGTTTTAACCTGTTCTTTACCAATTCTTTTCCTTTTATTTCACTCTTTTGTATAATGGCTGTAGCTAGGGATTGCAGAACTATATTAAATAGCCATGGTGATACAGGATATTCTTGTGTTGTGCCATATTTCAGAGTAAAAATTTTCAGTTTTTCCCACTTAGAAATTATGTTGACCATTTGTCATAGATGGCTTTCATCTGATTGAGGTAGAAGCCATCTATTCCAATCTGCTGTAGGATTTTGAATAGGAATGAGTGTTGGGCTTTGTCAAAAGCCTTTTCTGCATCAATTGAGATAATCATGTGTTTTTTATTTTGCTCTATTGATATAGTGTATTATATTCATAGATTTGCATATCTTGAATCATCCTTGTATCACTCGGTTGAATCCTACCTGATTATGGTGTATAAACTTCTTGATTATTTGCCATATTTTGTTTGTGGGGATTTTATTGAGGATTTTAGCATCTATATTCATGAGAAATATTGTCCTGTATTTCTCTTTTTTAGTTCTGTCTTTCTCTAGTTTTGGTATCGGTATAATACTTGCTTGCCAAAATGTTTTTGGGAGACTTAATTTCTTTTTTAGTTCATTGAAGAATTTGAGGAATATTGGGATTACATCTTCTGTAACTTTCTTGTAGAATTCAATAATGCATCTATCAGGACCCTAAATTTCTGTGTTGGTAGGTTTTTCATTACATTTTGTATTTCATTGGCCTGTCATTGAGTTATTGAGAGTTTTTATATCCTCTTGATTCAGTCTGGTAACTTCTACCTTTCTAGAAAACTGTTCATTGTTCTGCGTCTTGAATTCTGTGAGAGTAACAATTCTCAAAGTAGCTATTAATGATCTTCTGAATCTCCAGTGGGTCTGTTTACCCTTTTCATTTTTTATTGCTTGAGGTTTAGTTTTTTTCCTTTCCTTTTTTTTTTTTTTTTTTTTTTTTTTTTTTTTTTTTTTTTTTTTTTTTTTTTTTTTTTTTTTTTTTTTTTTTTTTTTTTTTTTGGATGAGCTTAGCTAGAGGCTTACCAGTTTTAGTTAATCTTCCAAAGAACCAAGTTTTGTTTCAATAATTCTTTGTATTGTTTTCTTCATCTTGAGTGAGTTAATTTCTGTTCAACTCTTTATAATCTCCTGTCTTTGGGCTTTGCGTTTAGATTGCTCATCCTTTTTTAGATGTTTGAGGTGCACCATTAGGGTATTTGTTCATTCGTGTTCTTTTTTCTTGATGTGTGAGTTCGCAGGTGTAAATTTCCCTCAAAGAATTGCATTCATTGCATCCTATAAATTCCAGGAAATTGTGTGTGAATTTTCATTGAAGTGTAGATATTGTTTAATTTCTTGTTTGATTTGTGAGGAAATGCCTTTGGTTTCTGAGGAAGGTGTTGCTTAACTTCTATATATTTCTATGGTTTTTGTGGTCTCTTTTGTCATTTATTAACAATTTCACTGGACTGTGGTCAGATAATATGCATGGGATAATTTCTGCTTTCGTGTGTATACTTAAGGATGACCTATGGACTAGTATGTGGTCTATTTCAGAAAATGTTCCATGTGCAGCTAAAAAACATGTACTCAGAAGTGACTGGTTACCTGTCATTCTGGTCTTTTAGATGTGGTATTTTTATGCAATGGAATATTACTCAGCTATAAAGAATGATAAACTGAAGAATTCATATATAAATGGATGTATCTTGAACATATACTCATAAGTAAAATAAGCCAGACCTAAATGTGTAAATATCATGTAGTCTCCCTAGTATAAGAACTCAAAAGAAGAAATAAAAATGGAGAGGCATAACACAGCTGAATGTAAATCAAGGACTTAAGGGTTAAACGATGAAGTGAATTCAAGCAGAAAAGACGGGAAGCATGGCAGGGTCAAGGCCATGTACTTATATACACAGGATGAATTTGATAATGGTCCTAGGAACCTCCAAAATAGTATTTGACACTGAGGACAACAATGTGCAATAGTAAATATATGCTTGGAGTGCCTGTGATTCTGGTCTTTTACATGTGTTTTGCTTCTAGTATAATTTCAGTTACTGCTATACTCTCTGTCTCTCATATAAATGGTTGATTTACAAGAAAACAAAAATGGTATTAGATCAGAGTAAGAGACTAGGAAAAATGCCATAGGATTGACTGGCTACAATTTTATTTATACTTAGATTTCTAAATGTATAAAAATGTGTAACTGCTTTTATCACATTCTATGGAGATTTATTAGAATATCAATGATTGATAGAAAATATCAATTGCAAGTTAAGTCTGAGATGCTTGATACTCAGAAAGTTAGTGATGCTATGCTCAAGTACCAATGTTATAGAGTAATAGTATCACTAAGCTTCTCTTCTAGGGGACTAAGAATAAAAGTTTATAGATCAAAAATTGGAGGAAAGGAAGGTTTACAGGGATAGCCAATATTTGTCCCTAGCCCTTCAAGGTCAGTGAGGATTAGGACAGAGAGAACGTGTACTGTAACATCCTATAACTCAGTGGTTTCTCAAATTTTCTTTTCAAGATTATGGGGCTGCAGAGAAAACGGATTAAAGATGTATAGTGTGCCTCAGGAGAGTCACCCAGAGAGAAAACATCCTGTCAGGCTTTCACAGTGAGTAAACTTTTAAGCAATGGCCGTTACTCATCCAGTTGGTTGATGCTGACAACAGTTCTACAAAGCACTTTACATAGTTTCAAAGTAAATCCTGAGGGCATTTGACTGACCTTGGGAGATATAAAAATTACATGTTTAGCTATACAAGTCTTGCTGAAACTTGCCATAAACCACCCAGCAGAAAAATTTAACCACAAGGCATAGAACAGAAAGCTAGATTACAATGCTGAGCTGTCTAAGGCTTAAATCAACAGCTTCCAAAATTGCCAGTTTTACCAATAACCCACTGTAATTGTCATACATTGGATTATGTATGCAAAAGTGACTGGTTGGAACACTCTGTACATGAACACCAAGTGCAGTTGTTCCAATTTCTGGAACAGTTCTGCTACTTCTTGCTAATTTTTTGTCTGCTTGACCTATTTTTTGGGATAAAGGAATTTTAAGTTCTGTTAAGTTTGTAGCAGTGGATATTATATTTTTCATGTTTATCATTAAGATTTGCCTTATATATCTGGAAATTCCCATGTTGCGTGTGTACATATTTATCAGTTTTACCTCTTTGTCTTGCATTTTTCCATTAACCTGTATGTCGTGGCCTTATTTGTTTCATTTGGTCATTCATTGTTTGAAGTTCATATTGCCTGTGTGTAGCCTGACGGACACTACGAAAGGCAGAGTGTGATGGACGGGGCCCAGAGGCAGCTACGGCAGGGCACCTTCACCTGTGGGTTCTCTATTTGTTGCTGTCTGCCTTTCTTGAAATGCTATTGGTTGACCCCTGAGTGAACCCTAGGATGGAAGCTGATGGAGGTCTTGGTTGTGCTTCTGACTAAGCATGTGGCCTACCTTTATTTTAATGAGACCGTGGTCACATTAGTGCCTCAGCACATGGTTCTCCTTTGTGCGGTGATTGTACACGAGATCATACTGACTATTCTGAGCAAAGCTGAGCTGTTTCACAGGTTCTTTGCTCACTGGGGAGGGAATCTCGGTGAGTCCTCTGAGCTAACTTCATCGGGTCTTCTCGTCGTTTCTTTTGGCCCCGACACAGAACATTACAACACTGTGAAAAGGATTGCTACCCTTGCTTTACCTCTGAGGTGCGGAGGCATGTATTGTTGTTTTCCATCATTTGACTCTCAGCCAACGAATCTCTTTATGACTTAAATGTGTTTCTTGTATACCGCATATTGTTGAATTTTGCTTCCTAATCATTTGTGCCAGTCTATTTCTTTTAATTGGTGAACTGAGTCCTTTTATATTGATGTTTACAATTGAGATGTTTTGAATTATGATTGGCATGTTTTTTTTTTTTTTTACTTACTATCCTTTACCCCTTTTTCTGCTGTGTTTAATTGTTTGCCCTATTCAGTGGGTTCTTTCTATTCTCATTTGTGGTGTTCTTTTCATTTTGGTCACTCTAGAATGCATTTTAGTAGGCTGTGTAGGCTTGAATTTCTCATCATTAAATTCTTTAGTTCCTCTTTGTCGTGGAAGTATTTCACTTCTCCATCTAACTTGGAAGAGAGTTTTTCAGGGTATAACAGTCTGTGCTGGAATTTGTTTGTATGGAGTACTTGAACTACTGTGCTCTATGCTTTTCTTGACTTCATAGTTTTTGAAGAGAAATCTGCCATTATTCTGATGGATTTTCTTTTAAATGTGATCTGTTTCTTTTCTCTAAGTGCTTTTAGTATATTCTTCTTGTGCTGGATTTCTGGAATCTTCACTATTATATGTTTGGGTATGGTTTTATTTGGGTTGATGCTCTCTGGAGTTCTACATGCTTCAGTTACCTGAATGCCAGAACGTTTCACTATGTTTAGGAAGTTTTTTACTATTACTTCTGCCCATATCCTTTTTATGTCATTTGTATTGACTCCTTCTTTCTCATTGATGTCTATTATTCTTACATTTTTCTTCTTTGCTTCATCTTGCAAAAGTTACATTTGTTCCTGCATCTTAGCTGTTTTTCAGAGATCCTTTCTTACCTTTTCTCTACCTTCAACAGTGTCTTCAACATCTGAAACTCTATCTTCACTTTCATTTAAACATTTTTACCATCTTCTGATTGATGTTTTAAGCTCCTGTGTATCTCTTTGAGTCTGCTTAATGTGATCAATTTCTTTCCTATATTGCTCATTTAAGGATTCCATTGTAGTGGTTAGGGAGATAGCGCCATGGCACAAGTACCTGCCTGGCAAATGCAAGGTCATGAGTTTGAACCCGTTCCTGCCAAAAAGAGAAAAAAAGGATTCCATCGTTTTTCTAATCTCCTCTAATTTTTATCAGTGTCTTCATTAGAAGCAATTAAATATTCTTTCATTATAGTTATTCTATCCTTTTTACTTCAGAGATCATTTCTGATCTGATCTCCTCTCTACCTTTCTGCATTTGTTTCTTTACTTCAGAGACTATTAATTTAGGAATTTCAGCTGTGTGACTCCCATTTTCTTCTATGGTATTTTCTCCTGCCTTTGTTCTGGGTTGGCTTGGAGCCTGAGATTGCACCTTGCTCCTTCTCTGTCATTTTGTATAGCAGTGTCCTCTGACCTTTGTTGTAGAGCTTTTGTGTAGTTATGACCATAACATGTACTAAGCTTCTTCCCCTAGAGAAATTATATGCTTAAAGCAGTTATAGTTTTATATTTACAGAACTGCAGTTAGGAATACTAATAATGGATAATCATGATTAGAATTTCATAAACTTTTGTAGCTAGTGGGTTTGTATTTTTCACACTAAGAGCAAACAGTATGTCTGTGTAACTAAGCAGATATTAAATTAGAAATTTGTATTTAATTAGTTCCCCTAAGTTCTGTCTTATCTCCTGCCCTTTATGTACCTGGGTTCTGCTAGTCAGACTAGTTTACCCAGTTACCTGTTGCCTCCTCTATGGAGAGAAGACACTCTCATATATCTGAGTCTATCAAAGTGTGTCAGCTTACTGTGTCTGGATCTACCAAGTCTGAACTTGTCCAAATGTGCCTGGTGGGGTCTGGCTTTTGTGCTCAGCTTCTTTCTGCTGCAACTCATGGAAGTAAATGCACTGTGCTCCTCTGGCAAGATGTTTAGCTCCTGAATTAGCTGGGTGGTTTTGTCCCCCAGCCTCTCTTCAGGTAGTTTTGCTACAGGGTTCCACAGGAGGTGCAGGGCCTGGGGTCTGGATGGGGACGTTATAGTCATGGTGAACAGGGGAAAATTCCCACACCTACTGCCAGGCCTGGGCTCTGGATGGGGAGGTGTCCAGGTCGTGGAGATGCATAGCAGGCGGATGATCCCACACTCACACTGGGCCTGGCATCTAGATGGGGAAGTTCTGATCATAGTGGGTGGGCAAGGATCCCCCACCCACGCACACACAACGAGCCTGTGGTTCTCAATGGAGAGTGAGCCAGGATGTGGATCTGTGGAACACGCTGGTGGTTTCACACTCACACCATGCCTGGGGTCTGGATCGGGATGTTTCAGTGCAGCAAGCAGGCAAAAGTTCCCGCTGGTTTTATAAGAAAAAAAAAAAAAAAAGAAAAAGAAAAAAAAACTGAAAAGGAATTTATTTGAAATAAACCTGGAAAGTTGCAATATGAGACTGTAATCTCCTATACTAAAGAATGCTGTGCATCCTTCAAAAAAGAAATAAATTAGTCAGATTATTTTTCTTTGCATCATTTAGCAGCTTTAGCATGTAGTTTTCATTTTTAAAAAATACTTCTCCATAATTAATCATGAATAAGAGCCTTGTTTTCTAATTTTTGCTTTAATGTACCCTAAGCCATCCAAAAGAGAAGTTTATCCACAAGGGATAAAGCAGAAAACTAGATTAGAATGCTGAGCTGTAAAAGGCTTCAATCAACAGCTTCCAACGTTGCCAGTTTTACCAGTAACCCACTGCAATTATCAAACATTGGGTTATGTATACAACTACTTTCTCTTTGCTCAATGAGAAGAAATTTTGTTGTATCAATAATGATTTGAAAAATCATAACATCTATACCCTGTGCTCTGTATACCTAAAAGGGCAACAATATGCATTATATCAAATATTGCAGTGTACTACAAATGTGTTTTGAAACTGTCACATTATTATTTCTTATTTAAAGTAATAAAAAAGAAACTTCACTTCTAGCTACCTCTGAATGGCACATATTCGACTTTGTATTCTACCATTTAACATAGGATGATGTCTATTTCTTGGCCTGAGATAGGACTTCTAAAGGATATACATCTATTCCCCACTCCATTTAAATGTTTCCCATTGCTATTTCTCACCCAGTCATTGTGGTAAGGTAACAGTGGAAATTCTGGAATGAATTCAGACATTGATTCTGTGACACAGTCCCACACAATAAACAACTCAAAATTTGGCCAGGTTATACTCCTGCTAGAAAAATGACAGGTACTGTACTATATTTCTTCTCTAACACTAGTCCCCTGTCATTGTGTCACTTTGAAGTAAAACCCCACACTGCCTTTACATACTACAACAGCCATGAGCTTTTCTCTAGGCTTGTACTGCTGGCCCATTTATTATTTCTTCCTGAACCTGCAAAAACTTTCAGACTTATTTTAACTCAAGTGTACTGGCATCACCAGCTGTCAGTTTGGTTCATTGGTCAGCATCTCTATAGCACTGTTATGTGGCGAAATAAAATGCAGAATTGTTTAGGGGTTGACAGATTGGATAAGCAGGGTACAGAATCAGTGGTCCAGTGTTGCCTCAACATAAGCACAGGGCAGCTTTTATCCTATTGCATGGCATGGCTTCCTTCTGGGATTTAAATTTAAACAATCTTCTGTTTAGAAAACATTAAGATTCAGACAGTCTTATTCTCATGAAGTCTTAGTACAACTGAGATATGCATAGTGATCATTTTCATCAGGGAGATTTTGCACTGATGCATAATGTATCTTTATTCTTTTTTTCCAGGTCTCTCCACCTGACTTCATACCTAAACTAATAAATATTCCAAATCAGGAATTAAAAATGAAGCATGAGAATTTAAAACTGATACCAGTGAAATACAAAGCATATGTGATCACTTCAAGCAACTGAATGCCAAGAAACTAAATAAATTGACAAATTCCTAGGAATATGTGAACTACAAAGACTCATTCACAAATAGAAAAGCTGAATGGAAAAAAATTAGTAAAGTTTTTGAATTAGTAATCACACTATACATCATTGATCACTTTCTTCTGTGGCCCCATAATCTCCTTCAACAGAAAATTTGAGACACCAAGAAAGACTTCTAATAATAGTGTTTGACAAGATATCATGTCTGTATCTTGTCCTCTGAATAACTACTATGAAGACAAGAATATGCAATCTATTTATTATTGTAACTGTTCTACTAACTTGGTTTGAAACTGTCTCATTACTATTTCTTTCTCATTAAAATTGATAAAGGGAGAAAAAAATGTAAGACATTAAAACAGTGAAGAAAATTTAACAAAAAGTTTTTTATTCTTGGGTTTATTATCGCCAAACTTTTGAGTTTTATTGGTTTCCATTTGCTTCTATATTTCTAGATTTTTAGCTAAAATATATATACTTCTTTCTTTTTCAGTCTTTCTTCTTTAATGGATCATAAATTCTATGTGCAAAATTCACTTAGGCATCACCCCAGTTACTTCAGAAAGTTTTAGTACAAAATAATTTTCTTGTCATCATTTTATAATATTGTGTAATATTTTAAATTTTTCCCTTGCCCTGGGGGATTTTCAGTAGTGTTTTGCTTTCTCGAATAGTAGAGATTTCCACCTCTATTTTTGTTAACTAATTAAATTTTACTCTGCCTAAATAAATACTGTAGAAGACTTCAGCGTCTTGTATCTTGTCATACAGGTGCAACAGCAAGACAAAATGCTGAAACAATATCCAGGATTTCCAGTTGCATTTATTCATGTTGACAGACATTGATCAGGATGATTCCCACAATATAAGTCCTTAGCTCTGGTGGCCTAACACTTATATAGAATAAGCAAGCAAGAAGTACAGAAGCAAAATGACATCAGTTTTGAACTGATTCTTACTATGTGAATCATAGTCCCCAGCTATACATCACTGTGACCAACCATTTATAAGAATCAAAAGGAACATGAACAGTAACCAGGACTATTACCTGGGCAATTAACAGACAGAATTATATTCACTGGTAGGAGATCATCTACTGTATAATTACTTTAATAAATGTTCTATCAGGATTTGTAATGATTTGAGTTTCCATTATTGAGTTGAATCTCAAGATCTATTTCATGGTGTTCTGTTGTTTTTATATCTGCTGTGCTCCACTGTCCTAATTTGTCATTTGTTTGGTATACCTTCTATTGAGCTATGGTTAAATTCCTCTGCTACTATGAATTTAAATTTGGGAGGTCTGATTTTTCTTTGAGTTCTTTACACATTGTTAATAGCAATCCTTTGTCTAAGAAACAGCTGACAAACATTTTCCACACGTTGTGGGTTGTCTCTTTACTCTTTTTCTGCTTTCTTTTGGTAGGAAAAAGATTTTTTATAAGCTCCAAGTTGTTCATTTTTTATGACAGTTCCTGTGAGACCAGAGTCTTATTCATAATGCCTTTGCCTGCATCAGTGTCTTAAAGAGTTTTATCCAGTCTTTCTCCCAAATAATTTTTGATTCTGTCTTGATATTTAGATTGTTGATCCATTTCAAATTTAATTTATTGCATAGCAAAAGACGTGTCCACCTTTAGTCTTTGGCAGAAGCAGTTTTTTAACTAAAGAGGTTTTTATTCCAGTGAATGTTCTTGAAACCTTAGTCAATGATGAGTTTGCTCAGTGTTTCTGGAGTTCTTTCTGTACCATTGATGTTTGTGTTTTTGTTTTTGTTTTACCAGTACCACATTGCTTTATCAAAGTAGCTTAATAGTATCATTTCTAGTCAGGGATTGTGATGCCTTCTGCCTTAACTTTGTTACCCAGAATTGTCTTTGATATTCCAGGTCATTTTTGGTGTCAAATAACTTTTAGAATTGTTTTCTCTAATTCTTCTTTTGCTTTTACATGAACAGATTTTAATTTTATTCATTTCTCTCATCTTACACATTAAAATCTCAAAATATATCTAAGGCTTAAATATAAATTCCAATCTGAGTACTATTAGAGGAAAATGTAGGGGAAGGCTGCAACCATAATGTTGGGAATGAATTGTGGAAATTAACCTAAAATCACAGGATGAAAAGCAAACACTCAAATTGGATTATGACAAAGTAATAAATATCTAAAAGCAACAGAAATTACTGACAGGGTGAAAAGACAACTTATAGAATATGTTTTCTCAAATTCTGTGAGTTGTACTATTGGAATTTTGATTGGAAATGCATTAAATAAGTATAACAGCTTTGGATGTATGGTAATTTTCACTGTATTGGTTCTTTCTACTCAAGAGCAAGGAATATCTTTCTATTATTTGTTTCAAGCACCTTTTTTCAGAGTACTGTAGTTTTCGATATAGAGGTCTTTTACATACATTGGTAGATTGATTCCTGGGTATTTCACATTTTTTGGATGCTATTGGGAAAGGTGTTGTTTCCCTAATTTCTCTCAGTGAGGTTGCTATTTCTTTGCAGGCAAGTTAGTGATTTCTGCACACTGACTTAGTATCCAGCTATTTCAGATTTAATTTTTCAGAGCTTCAATTGCTTTGTTATTACCACTTCAGAGAGACTAGGTGGATGACTGACAGACTGTCCCACCTCAGTTCCCCCTTGGCTTGCCTTTGGTAAAATGGACGTCTGGTGTTGCATCATAAGTGTCTTCGATTTTCTTTTCATTTTTTATTAGTTTAATTCCTGGGATGATGTTTGTAAATTGCTTATGATGTGTTGCTTTACATCTGGCATTTCAAACTCTCAGGAAATGACTATTTCTCTGAGATATCTTGTAGGTATAACTGGTTTTAGGATTTTGAGTCTGTTACACGGTCCTCATTCTTCAGTTGGGGGGAGATAAAAGTTGCTGCCTATTTGGCCCAGTCTGTGGCTCTCTGGCATCTTGCCAAAATATTTTTTGTGACTCTTTCTATGACTACCATTTGCATTCTTAGAATAGCAGGAAGAACAGTTGTTTAGAACAACTATAATTAGAAGATTGGCACCCGGAACCTCTTCCCTGCCTGGAACTTCTTTCTGGCCCAGAATGTCTTCACCTAGGACCACTGTACATGTGGATAAGGACTTCTGGCCTGTGCACCACGCCCAGAACTTTTCCCCCACAGTGTTTAAAACAATAACATCAAACACAGCCTAGAAAATAGCAAATTGAACTTGGTCTTGTTTGTTTGTTTGTTGTTCTTTATTGTAACACAGGGATTGATCGCAGGGCCGTGCACATGCCAGGCAGGTACTTATGCCCCTGAGCTTCTCCTTAGTCCAGAAAATTAGGTAACCATTAATTTGCTGCCTATAATTTGATGAGCTATATTTGCACTGATATTACAAAATCTGAAAGAAACTGGATACTTATATGTAGTATACAAGTCCTTAATATGTCAATTTTGTCCTCAGGCATTAAAATTTTGGGTTAAGGAGAATGCAGAGAAGTAGAGCAAAATGAAGAGATTAGAAAGAAGGCTAGAGGACAAAGAGAGATCATGATAACTTTTTGAAAAAAGTGCAGAAGACTAGAGAGAAGGAGAGAAGGAAGAGAAAAAGAATGGAACAGAAGCACAACCACAAAGAGCCTAGTAAACACATTCACATTCATATCTAAACAATGCAGGAGAAAAAATAAAATAGAAAATAAAGAAATAAAAATACCACAATAGCAACAAAAAAGAAAAGAAAAAATAGAAATGAGAGACAGAAAGACAGAGATAGAGACAGAAAAGAGACAGAAACAGAGACAGAGACAGAGAAAAGGAAGAACGAAAACGGATTTGCCTCTGCTGTCAGTGGTAGACAACATGTGGAGAGAGATTCCTTGCTCTCTCCTGTGTGCGAACAGAGCCCTCTGCAGTCACTGCCATCTGGGATAGTCCTTTATGTCTGCTGCTTCACTCCACTGTTGCATCTCTCTGTGGAGTCTTCTGTGATCACCGGCATTCATTATTTGTCAACAGGTCTGAATCACTCCTCTTGTGCAGTGAATCCTGTCTCAGGAAGAAGGCCCCATCAGCTATCTGCATCTTATTCATTGAAGTATCTCTCTTTTCTCTCTCTATGCGCTTCCATTTATGTTTCATATCTTTCTGGGCCTAGGGGCCCCACTTTTTTTCTTCTTGTATTCCCTATATTACTTTACTTCATTGGATGGCTTTTCTCAGATAGGCCATCTTGGCCAACATTAGAGTTTGTTGCATGACCTGTGTTTCACTTCTGAGGAAACTTCATGGACATGGATACTGCAGTAGACTTCCACGTCCAGGTTCCCAGGCAATATCCACAGCCCTCCTGCCATGTGTTGCTGTGTGGCACTCTGTGATATTTATTTATTTATTTATTTATGATTTGTGGGACCAGGATTCGAGGCATTCATGCCATAGAGCTATCACTCCAGTCCCTCTGTGATTTTATTTATTATTTGTTTATTTATTTATTACACATTACACATAGCTATTATTAAATGCTAGAGATTATATATAAAAATGATTTGCAACCTATTATGTGACTACCTGAAAGGATTAACTTCTGTAATGTAGAGTAGATAACAGAAAGTACACTAATTACAAAATTACTCAATTCAAGATAGTGCACAACTAGAATGAGTCTTGAATGCAGTTCTGTACAAACAGCATATATTTGATAGATATTTCTCTGTGTCACAGACTTTCAAGTACTTAACTAAGAGCTTGCATAGCATCCTGGTAAGAAAGTAAATTAATATCTGTCCTTCTTTCCAAGGTCTTTGAGGTAAATCTTAGGTCTCATAACCTTCACAGTTTCTGTATGGGAAAGAAATATGTCATGTGAGATTTTCCAGTTTTGTCCTTATCACTGCAAGATGTCCCCTGAAGGAAGCAGGCTTCTCTGTCTGAATAGCATTCCTCTGTATATTGTAGCTTAGATTATAAACTACTAGACCATACTCTGAGTTGAGGAATTCTCTTGGAATAAAAAAGCTATAGACCTTAACAAAACAACATTTAGTGTATTGTGCCTAACACGTTTAATTTTTCATTTGTGTAATTTTCAAAAGTTTTAATCTATACTCAGAAGCAGAAGTTCATTTTATACTTCATAATTTATTTGAAGTGAAATTAAGTTTATCAATTAACCTCTTTTATAGAATCTTTTATTTATAAAATGGAAAGTATCATTTCTCTCCAGATTTGTTAAAGGCTTTCGTGCCAACGGTGTAATATGTCTTTTTTTCTGAAATACGGTTAAAAATAAAAGATAAAGGCACCTCGTTTTGAATAATAACTCCTAAAATGAATTCCCAGTGGTGCATGGGTTTGTTTGCATAGCAGAAAGACTATAGTAAGAGAAAGGCATTAAGTGATTCTCAGTAGACAATGAGACATGTAACATCAGGCCTCATCTCTTCTATGAAATTGCCCAATCTATCCTGAGGGCACCAAAGTTTTCTAAAAGTAAGTACCTTCTGAAGTCAGAAACCTACAATCATAAGTCAAATCATACTGAGTAATGGCTTGTCATATTCTTCATTTTCAGTGAACATTCACTATGCTAGCATGTGGCTAACTGAAATTTGAAAACTTTATTATAGATAATAAGAGAGCAAAATCAGTGTTTCTCTTGTGTCCCCATCTCAGACAGCAGTGCATGGGACTTGTGAGGATAACAGGTGATGGTGGAAGCTTCTACTAACTTTAAGATGTTAGGTGCCTAAATAAATAAGAAAGACAAAAGAATAGAGAAGAAATACTGTTTCAGAAAAGATAGAAAACTATGAAATTTGGTGAGCAATCAGTAGTGTCAACTGTGGGAGTAGATTTAGTTTTCAGATAAAACATAAAATAAATATACCACTGGAGCAAAAAGATATTGTTAGAAAGTAGTAAATTTAAGGGCCAGCCAAAGCTTAGCAAATTAAAGCATCTACAAGCAAGTGCAGGGACCAGGGGTTTGATCAGGTTTAATCAGTGGGCCTGCCTTGCCAGCCCTGCCCCTGGTGTGTGCTGAGATGATAGCTGAGGCTGGGCGTGGTGACATGGGCCTATAATCCCAGCCCTTGGGAGGCTATAAACAGGCAGATCACTGTAAGTCTGATCTAGTAGTGAGACTAAACACCTTATAGATGCTTCCCTAAAAAAATACTATATTTAGTACAGTAAAATAAATAAATTTTAAAAAATATTAAAAGTATTAGATTTAAGCTGCTTATATAACAAAATTTGAATAAAATCTAAAAATTCAACTCATTTCTCATTCAGTTGATTTATTGCTTTTGATTTTGATTGATGCTTCCAGGACTGAGGATAAGATAGGTAGACTATTTTAGAATATTCTGTTAGTTCTTTGAGTTCATCTTCTTAAGAGCAGGCACTTAGTTTATGATTGTATTTCAGAGTAAGATGGTATACAAAAAAACAGTTAACTTCTCTACAGCTAAGGGAAGGCAAAATTGTAGTCTGTAGGGATGGTAATGATAATGAAACTGAAGTTCCACTTGACGAAATTTGAATATTAAATTTTCATGATCACTTGGGGGGAAATGTAACTACATTTTTGTAAGAATAGTTGGCTTTTAAATAGATTATTTATTAGGAATAATTTTCTTTTGTCACTGGTACATACAAAATGTGATAATATTGAAAACACAAATATCATATTTTAGGAGCCAAGGTCATAAAAAATTCTCTGCAGGCTTTATTGCTTCAAAAATAACTTTACATGGTGATAAGTTCAATATCATCATATCCAGCATCTTCTGGTCTGAACACTTGCGGGGACCCACTATTTTCCATCTTGGTGTTGGAATCTTCTCTGGGAGGATGAAGAAACGTGCCTGAAAAAGTGAAGAGAATCTTGCTTTCAGTCATCATAGAATGATAGTTTGAATGATCTTACAGGAGTAAAGTCTAATTTAAGAAGGCTATAGGGAGAAGAAAAAAAGAAAGGTCATAGAATATGTTTAATTTTTGAACTTGTCTGAAGGACTGGATTGAGCTATCCTACATTTAATCTTCCCTATTCAGTACCTTTTCTTGATCTGAACAATGTTGGAAAGGAGACAGGTTAATAATGGCAAGGTATAGTAAAGAGACATGACTGCTCTCTTGCACACCAGGTTAGTATGATTTCTTAAAAACTAGATGGAGCAACCTGGGCATGGTGGTGTGCATCCATAATTCCAGAATTTGGGAGGCTGACTCAGGTGGATTGCTGGGAGTTCAAGGCAAACTGCACATAAAATTCACTGGGCTACACAGTGAATTTAATGAGTCTGAAGTACAAAGCCAGAACCTATAAAAACAAAGATAAAGACTCTAGGCAGCAGGACCTCACATGATTCCTCAGTACCTCACACTAACATATCATGCTAGACTTTAAGTCACTTTTATATCTGAGGCCTTTGTCTAATGAAAATGGACAATAGCTTGAAGTAACCCCAGTCTTCTACTCCTTATCAAATGTATGCCTATGATGAACATAAAGCTTATTCTTGAGAATCACAGA
Organism: Myocastor coypus; assembly: GCA_004027025.1. Classification (NCBI taxonomy): domain Eukaryota; kingdom Metazoa; phylum Chordata; class Mammalia; order Rodentia; family Myocastoridae; genus Myocastor; species Myocastor coypus. The sequence continues at coordinate 31,001 of PVJA010000636.1, read as the reverse complement.
TTTTCTGTTGAAATGACAGAAAATTACTTCTTCCTGCTCATGATGAAAACTTCTTACTCCAAAACATGTGTTGCACATCAATAGGGAGGTGGGTCATGCCCACACACTGTGCTTTGTAGAACGATTGTGAGGACAATATGCAATGTGTCAGCTTTTAAAAAAAGAAAGGGGAAAAGAAAAAAAAAGTAATGTTTATTGAAAGTGTTATTGTTTAATTGTTTGATCAATCTTATATACCTATATCTATTAATCTAAACTGATCTGATGATGAAAATATGTAATATAACCACTGTTAAATTTAAACAATAAAAATATTAAATCATGGAAAAAAACATGTGTTACAGAATCTACATTGATAGTGGCCAATCTTGTAAGGTGTGTTGATGCATGCCTATAATTCCAGCACTCATGAGGCTGAAACAGGAGGATTTCTGAGGATTCCAGGCCAGCCTGGGTTAGAAAGTGAGTTCCATGGTATGGGAACCTGAACTGCACAGGAAAACTCTGTCTAACAACACACACACACACACACACACACACACACACACACACACACACACTGGAAAATGACAAATTCCAGAATTTAGTTAAAGTGTTTTTTTTAATATTGAGAGTGCTTTTATAGCTAATAAGATATATATATATATATATATATATATATATATATACACACACACACACACACACACACACGTATATGTATGTAAAAGCTTTCCAAATTTCTTATTATGAGTGGATAGAACTCTTCTATTTGTTGTCAGTCATATATCTCAGTATGGGATATGAAAAATGGGATCAAAATGAGAATGCTCCTGAAAGTCATACACAGATATTTGCATTCAACAAACAGTTAACACACATGGAGATCAGAAGATTTAGGTTAGGTAAAATAAAACAAAATCTTGGAATAACAGTGAAGCTAGCATTATTTAAATACAGAAAGCTACCTAAATGCTTAAAGTAAAGGAAAAAATGATGATTATTTGATCCAAACTTCAGTTTTACGTGACAATAAAATTAGAGAACTGAAGCAAGGCTGTACTCACCTTCATGAGAACACCCATCACTACTTTCTTCTTCTGGGAAAATATTCATCTCACTCATCCCAGAGGTAGAAGAAATTTCAGGAACAGGTAACTCTTCAACATCATCATAACCATTTCCTGAGACATCTACGTGTTTACCTATAAGGTATGGAAACAGACAAGGGTAAACTAAAAGAGCAAATAATTGCTAGACTAGGTGATTCCTTGTTTCTAGAGATGTAGAGATTCTAATGACAGAAATGAAAGTAGCATTCCAAAGCGGCTATAAAGGTATATGCACGTTTGCACTTATTTTGAGAAAATAAATATGCAGAATATTCCAAAATATTAGGAAGCATCTCATAGTACAAAACAACAAAAATATTAGATTGTAAGATTTAGGTACTAATTTTAAGACATATGGAACATAGATAAAATTCATGACAAGTATGAGTCAATAACTGAAAGATTCTCTCTGTGCTAAGAGAAACCAGGGTTATCTGCATACTCTGAGAAGTGAGGGACATGAAATTTTAAGGAGCAAGAAAATCTTGGTTTCTTTTGCTGTCTTTTGCTGTCTTCCAAATTGAACTCCAGAAGGCATGGATTTCAGTCCTCCTAATTCTCTGTTGACATGCAGATCCCATTTCTACAGAACCCTCATGGATCTGCTTCATGTTAAGGGTTGACAATCTTTACCACTTGAAGAAAGTCCAGAATGAACATTTTCTCTTGTGTCCTATCTGGAGGCAATCTTTTTGTGGATGGTTAGAATATGCACAATCCACTCAGAATATTCCAGAGATTATCAAATCAATGCTCTTGATGACCATGATCTGATCAATTCCTTATTCATATAAATCACAAAATGATTCATCTTCACTCTATCTTGAAGTCAAAGCCACATTTTCTATTGTTCTTTCTCATCATGGGATTTTAGAAATAACCAGTCTCAACTATTATTTTAAAAGTTATGGCCTTTGAATTTATACTGTTACATTTGTTGTATTCTGCAATAAGATAGAAATATCTTTGACACTGAAAGCATTTGATGCTTCTTTTAATTAGATCATAGAGTGGTTGGAGCGAACCAATTCCTTTAAATTGGAGAGAAGAGATTCTAATCATTCTAATCATATAAAATAGTTGAGAAATTTAATTCATTTTCATCCTGAATTTATCCTTGAAAAACCTCTCTGTGTTACCTGGGGCAGATTCTTTGTCTCCATTATCCTCCTCACTGTCCTCCGTCTGATAGGGGAATTTGTTTTCTGGTTCATATAACATGTGAAAGAAAGAAAGAAAGACATCACCTACTCATATGCAAAGGGGGCCAGAAGTCATGGTTCAGAAGAATTATTGAAATTTCACATTTTCAGAAAGAAGACTTGGAACTCCTGCCTTATGAGGAGTATCACAGTACGTTGGGATTAATTTCTGTAATTCTCCAGATTCCCACATATGAAAAATTCATTTTATAGCTTGCTTTGATGGAATATGGTGGAATCTTGGAGAAATGAGACTTGTACGGAGATGTTAGGTTCTTTCAGGCACTAGGGGTGGCATACAAATACTGGAAGTTATCAGACCTACCTACTCTGTCCAGAAGAGCCTCCTCCTTCTCTATCTCCTGGTATAAGGCTTCCTCACTAGCATCTGTAACAGTGGATGAGGCTGGAGAAAGAAGTGTGAGTTCAGAGACCGTTCTTCAAGCCTTTCAATTGTTAATAAACAAAGCCTTCTGTGTTCCCCAGTGCTCGTCATGGCAGAAACCTCCCTGCCACCCATATGGCTTTCTTTAGTATTGTGCTCTACAGGGATAGAACTAGTTTTCCCCACCATGCCTCACCCTACACTCAGTCTCAAATGACATCCTGTGCACAAGACACCATCATATGCAGACTGTTCCCTTTACTCCGGGATCAAGGGATCAAGTGCCTTTTTGTTTGTTTGTTTGTTTGTTTTTCTGTATTTAGGATAGGGTCTACAGGGTCTAGAGGGTCTCATTATGCAGATTAGACTCATAGTGATTCTCCTGTTTTCAGCCTCCCAAAGTGCTGGGATTACAGGCATCAAGCCACCACACCCAGTCTCAATTGCCATCTCCGTACACCCCAGGGGCTGGGCACGCCATGCCTGGGATCGAACCTTGGCCACTGTGCTCTGCCTAAGCAGGCACTTTAGTCCACTGAGCTGGCCCCTGAGTCTCCTCATTGTTGAAATCCGTGGGATTTATTAATAGAATAAGGGTAACAACTGAAACATGTGAACTCTTCATCAAACCAAAACTTGTTCAGGGTTCTCTACTTATTTTCCAAGTCCTGAGTAACCCACAACTCCACCTTTCAGTTGAGTTCTCCACTTATACAGGTGAATCCCCAGGATGATGAGGACCAGAAAGAGAAGGACTCCCAGGACGATGCAGGGGATCTCAGGTAAGGGCAAGTTGTTATGCACAGGACCTGGAACTGAACTGGTGCCTGAGAAGGAAAAATGTCCTTTAAGCTACAGAGAAAATCATATATTCCAGAAACCCACAGTGTGCTGGTCTTGTCCTATAACTCAAGGACATAAACTCAGATCTTCTGACAAAATGGATCTGCCTGAGCTCTAAGACATAAGCAACCCAGGTGACAGCCTGGAGTTAGTCAACTCTCTTCTGAGCCTGTCACTAAGGTATTATCACATAGTGAATTCTGATGATCCCTGAGGATCTCTTGGCTGGTACAAACTTCTAAATGTGTACGGCTCTTCCTAACCATAAATATCAGATTTGTTGCAATATTTTTGGAAGTATTTATTTATTTATTTATTTGTTTGTTTGTTTGTTTGTCTTTTTGAGACAGGGTCTCGCTATGCAGTTGAGGCTGGTCCTGCGCTCACTTTTGTAGCCCAGGCTGGTCTCGAACTCGCACCAATCCTCCTGCCTCAGCCTCCCAAGTGCTGGGATTACAGGCATGAGCCACCACGCCCGGCTTTTTTGGAAGTATTTAGAGTCTATACATAGGTTCTTAAAAATCTGATCTTCTATTCATTGCATAGTTTGTAACAACTCACTCACTTGTATGTGTTGGGGAAACTGTTGTCCTTTCAGCTAGAAAGAAGAGAAAGAAAATGACTTCAGTATACTGTGTTGGTTGAACATGCATTGGCTAGCACTGATGCAAATGGTTCTAACCCAGACTCCAGAAGCTCAAAGCACAACCTTTGTAGAGACACAACAGAGCGCAGAGGGTTGCCTCAAAAATCTTGTGGCCACACACTCCTGGAGCCCTAGCCCATGCCTCTGGCCCTGCCACTCACCTGAGCACCTCACACCTGCATCCTCCCCATGCTTGCAGTCACTCTGTCCCCAGGGTGCCTTGGCACAGGCCCACAGGGAGGATTCCCGGCCATGGCACTCCACATCATCTAGCCAGATGCTTCCATTTCCAGGGCCAAATGCAGCCTCTCCCAGGGCATCCAGAGCAGGACCACAGCCCAACTGCTGACACACCACCTCAGCCTCTGCCAGGTCCCAGGAGTCATCGCACACTGTGCCCCAGGAGCCTTTGTGCCACACCTCCACACGCCCTGAGCACTCGGTATCTCCACCCATGAGCCGCAGCTTGTCTCTATCTGCAAAAACAACATCTCTTCTTACTGCCCTGGAGGAAGAAAGGAGCCCCTGGGAGTCATAGAGGTGAAAGGGGGGCTGAGGTACCTGTGCAATGGGCAGAGTCTGGACAGCTCTTTGGCCTTTGTCCTGCAGGAGAAGACAGAATGCATTAGGTCAGAACTGACTGCAGCTGGTTCTGAACTGAGGCAAGGCTCTAAGGTCCTGATGTCAGACCAGATGGGAAGAGAGAAAACATGCTTCAGAGTTAGTGTCACAGGCTGTGACTGAGACAGCCATCACTGGATCACAGCCCTGATTAGCTATTTTATATTCTTTATGTTATTTACTATATATATTTTATATTATTTATATTATATTATATATATTATAATATTCTTTATATTACTTTATATTTTTATAGCTTCTTATGTTTATTAAATTTTTACTTTTGTGAAGTTTTTCTTCCACTGGCTCTGATTTGACAGGTGTCTAGATTTGAAATTGGGAGGCAAAAACAGCATAGTGAGCCATACAAATGGGTATTAACATAGAATTCTCAATTTTCCTTTGAAGCAATATTGAAATAAGTGGGTTAAATAACCTTCATGCAAAAATCATTTTGCAGGTGTATCGTAACATTCCTCAGCTCCCATTTAGTTTCTTCACCTCAAATCCCCAAAGCAATATTATTGTATTACCATATTTCTCCATGTTTTTCCATATACATAAAATCCTTCTGCCAAGTGTTTTAATTTCCCATAATTAGCTCCTTGACACTATTAGGATTTGATCTCCACAAATCCTAATGCTTTGGCTTTTCTAAATCTTACTTCATCTATTGCCTTGCCTCCCACCAGGCTCTGACAACCAGGTAATTTCTCGCAATCAGAAAGTAAACTGTCTTTCTCTCATAACTTTCCCTTGCTTCTGGAAATTCAGTAGTAACTCTTCAACTCAACTAAAGTACTGTAATAGAATGTGACCTCAAATTAAAACTTTTCGTCTATCACTGTCCTCCAAAGCTCTCAGTCAGAGTTTTACAGAAGCTGTCTGTCTTATGCAGATGCATTTCAAAGTTAGACAATAAGTTCAGAGACAGATAAGGAGATAAGGATTTTCAATACTACTGTTAATAACTCATTAATTCAGGATGTCCATATTCAACACTTAATGCTAATAAGTTTCCTTGTGTAAAGGATATTTACAAGTTATTACTAACCTGACTTTCCTCATGGGAACAAAATTGTTCCAATAATGCATAATAACCTTTCATTGTAAGAAATAAATTTCATTGTATGTGAAAAATCAACAATTAGGTACCTGTTCACTTACATAACTGAAGTCCAAACCTCACACCTCTAAGGAAACACATTAATTAAAATTAGCACTACAGGTGGGCCACCCACTCAGGACCCCCCTCCTGTCCCTCTCTCTCAGACAGGAGCTTTCTTTCCCCTAATAAATATATTCTGTTCATAAAACAGAACTGCACTGCCCTTGGCTGAGAAAGTTCACCAGAGTAACGGTTCATCCTCCCACATATTGCATTCAGTCTCCCTGGTACTCTTTCTATAAATGGCTATTAGCATAGATTTTTCAATTTTCCTTTGAGCAATACTGAAATAAGTGGGTTAAATAACATTCATGCAAAAATCATTTTGCAGGTGTGTAGCAACACATTCTTTAGATGTAGAAACAAAACACTTCCATGAACACAATCTACAAAACTAGGAGACACATAGAAATAGACAACAGGTCACCTGCACACATGATATAAGCTTCGCTTTTTGGAGAGCAAGACCTGGGATTCCAAGGCTCAGAAGGACACTGCCACAGGGAGTTATCACTTTTTCGACACTGGATTCCATCCACCCACTGGTGTCTAGAACCTTCCCTGGCAGGGATAGAAGTGTCAAGGTTTGCGCTGTCCCCACAGCCAAGCTGTCTGCAGATCACTGACAAGGTCACGTCTTCCATGGGGCTGCGGCAGACACTGCCCCAGGTACCATTGTAGAACACCTCCAGCCAGCCAGCACACTCCTGGTCCTCACTCGCCAACCTGAGGGCCAGGAACTCTGAAATTGGGAGGCAAAAATAGCAATAGTGAGCAGTGAAATTTTAGTGTTCTATTTCCTTTTTTTCTTCTTTTATTTTTCAATTTATATTTGCACAAGTTTGTAGTACATAAGATTCAGTGCATGTAAATAATAAAGGCTAATTCTTTATCTAACTTTTCTCCTTATCTCCTTCCATCTCTGCTTTTATTTATCCCAAGAAACTAGTGATTATTTCTGGCTCTGCTGAGGAAATTCTCACTGGTAAAAAAGCTGTTATTTCTTTATTTTATTTGTTTATCCAACGTGAATCTACCTATTTTCTTTCAACTGTAATGACATGTAGGAAAATGAACAGGTTAGGAATATTGCCTTGAGTGTTCTTCAGGGAAGAAAGGCTGAACCCTGCTTTCTGACTGAACATTCAAAAGATCTACCGAGAGAGAGTATGGAACAGTAGGGGGTAGCAGGTAGAGTAATGGAACCAGAAATATGTCCACTTTCCAATTCTTAGAGTGGCTTGTTGCCCATATGACAAAAGATTGTTTTATATGGGATTAAGGAAAGGACCTTTTCATGATGAGATTGTCCTGGATGAAATATAGGTTGAAGTCCACTAAGCACATATTTGGATCTGCATCCATACAAGCAGATTACATGGCTGACTTTGCTCAGAAGGAGATACGATCAAAAAAGAATGGACAGATTGTTCTATGTTTGATCTGAAGGAGAATGACATGCCCACTACCCAAGAAATGGGGACAGCTTGGAGAAGCCAGAAAAGAGAAAAAAAGCAGGCTTCCAAGAACCTCACAGGAAAGCCACCCTGCTGTCACTGTTTTCAGTCACATCAGTCCCAAGTTAGACTTCCATACAACTCTTAAGAGACTAAATGGTGTGTTTAGCCATTAGTCATAGAGTGACTTGTTTCCACAAAAGAGGAAACTATTATTTATAATTTTGCACACAAAGGGAAATTACAAGTGAGGTCTTCTTTGAGGTCAGCACGGTAGAAAGTGACTTTGTTGGAGACAGATCCTCAGCTGTTGCAGGAGGAAGTAACAGCACCTCATCTCATGCTACAAAGATGCTGAAAACCCTTTGGCCTTTCAGTGCTGCCTCGCACCCAGCCTAAGACTCAGATACTGTCCTCTATATTGTCCCCCTCCTCACAATCTATGGATAGTGTGAGCACAGACCTGAGCAGATGACCCCTGCGTCCTCCTTGTGCCTGCAGTCATGCTGTCCCCAGCCCTGAGAAGGGCACTTCCAAACATGAGTCTCCTCTCCTATGCAATTCAGCTCATCCAGCCAGATGTCCCCTGATCCCTGCCCAAAGTGAGCAGACACTGTGGCATTGAGGGCCACTCCACAGCCCAGCTGTCTGCACACCACGTGGGCATCACTCAGGTCCCAGCTGTCATCGCAGATGGTGCCCCAGGAGCCCTGATGCAGGATCTCCACTCTTCCTGAACAGGGACCACCCCCATCCACCAGGCGCAGCTGTCTGCTGTCTGAGGAGAGACAGAGTCAGGTCAGTGGTGCTGACATGGGGAAGAGCAAGTTCTGTCCTGGGGACGTCCTCACCTGAGGAGTTGGTAGCCAGGCCCTCTGAGCCTGCAGAGACTGCTGAGTCAGAAAGGGAGTCATTGCCCTTGGGCAGCAGCTTGGTCTGTATTCCTGTAAAGAGGGTGAGAAAACAGAAACCAGAGCTATGCTAACAACAATGTAGTCCTGAAATCTTGGATGAAATCAGTGACACAAGAACAATGATTTGTTTTTGTCTTCAGACCTCATCTTTTGTATGGAATTTTTCATTTTCTACACCAGACATTTCTATTTTTTCCCAAACACCGATAAGAACATGACATTTTCTTTATAGCAAATGTACTCTCTTAATGTTACTTTGGAGATGGCATTTGTAGGTGGTCTGATGAATCTCCTATTGAATTTGGATGTTCAAGAGAAGTGGTTGAACACTCGTGGATTCCAAGTTTGGTCAAATATTCAAATGATGTCAACTACTGTTGACATCTGATATAAATTATATCTAAACACCCCCCAAAAGTTCTATTTTGCTCATAAATGGGCATTTATAGAGATGGTTTTTTGTATTGAGGGTGTGTGGATGTGAATTAAGGGTGTGTGAAATGGATTAAGGGTATGATAATTGTAGTCATCCACTGATTAGTTCAGCACTGATCTGGTTGTAAATAATGGGAAAGGTCCACCCTGTTTTTGCCTGGCACCATTCAGTGGCTTTGTAGCTCCAATGGGATAAGAGCTAGGAAGGACTGAGCTGCTACTGCTGCTGCTTGCTGCTTCCTGCCCACCCTGCCATGGACTGTTTCTTCCCTACAACCACCATCTGCCATGGTACCCTGGCTGGGATCTTTTCTCCTTTAAATTTGAGTGATGAGTATTTTCTCTCAGCCATGAGAAAAGTAACCGAGATAACATTCAACTGCGGTTTCTTCAGAGAACCTAATAGACAACTACCAGCTGAGCTTCCAAATATTCCTTAGCCAGGAAATCATGAACAAGATAAAATGTATTTTTTCTGTCTTCTGACACTGTCTTTTTGATTTGTTTGTTTATCTTGCAAAATATTATACAGCAATAGCAACCAGGATATTTATACTTACCATAATACACAGAATTGTTACACTATCATGGTTAGTCTTTAAGATTAGAGTCACAAAGCATATAAATATATTGAGATATGCAAAAATGCAGTATATAAAAAACTAAATATTTCTCAATCATAAAGGAATATAAAATCCTGTAATTTATTAAAAATGAAATTATGAGACATAATACTAATTGAAATAAGGTATAGAAAGACTAAAATCAACTGTCCTGTCTCACCCATAGAAGCTAAAATAAGTTAACCTGTGTGTAGTGCAGTGACTACTGGAGGCTGTAGGTAGCAGTTATCAATAGTCACAGCTAGTCTGGTATTGACAATATGTTTAGCAAACAGGATGACATGTTTTGCGATACTTTTTAAAAAAATAAGTTAGACACAAAAAAGAGAATATATTGCCCAATTTTACACAAAATTCAAAGCCAATCAAAGGTATTTTGGGCATCAAGGATTGGTTTTGGGCAAAAGTATGCTTTTACTTGTGTAGAGGACAGTATGCTTGTTGCCGGTTGTGGAACATGCTTCAGGTCCTTGCATGTTTTTATATTCTGCTCTCTAAGATTTGCTATTGAACAATAGTGGTTGCTTTAAAAAAATTCCTTTTAATACTCTTTGATCTGGGTCTCACTTTTGATGCCATTTCTCCAGCTGCTCTTAATATGTATCACTCCAGGAGCATCCCAAGCACAAGTCACCCTGAAAGCTCTCTCACCTGAGCAGACCACCGAGGCAGTGTTCCCATGAGCACAGGGTGAAACACCCAGGGTGGACACAGGGCACCTCCACAAGAAGGACTCGGCCCCTGAGCAGTAGAATCTATCTTTCCAGATCTCTCTACCTCCTTCCACAAAGTATGCTCCTCCTTTTGGGGTGGAGATGGCAGATCCACAGCCCAGCTGGTGACACACAACGTGGGCATTGGCCATACTCCAGTGGGAGGCGCAGAGGGCTCTCCAGCCCACAGAGGTGTTCACCTCCACCTGACCCTCACACTGGGAAGTGCCATTCTGGTTGAGCCGGATTTCAGCAAACTCTAGGAGGCAAAGACAAGTTTTAAGCACATTGTTATTACAACAAAACAGAACGAAGTAGTAGAAGTTTTAGTGATTCTCACCTGAGCAGACAACGTGAACATCTCCTTTTCCGTAACAATTGACTCCAGGACAAGGCACTTTGGGGCAGAACCAGAGTCCAGGCTCCTCACCACCACACAGGAACTCTTCAAACCACACCTGATCAGTATCCCCTTTGAAGGGCAAGTGCCCCAGGACAGCTGCAGCCTTGCCACACCCCAACTCTGCACAGATGACCTGGGCAGTGGGGAGATTTATATTCACATCAGACACTGGAACCCAGTCTCCTCCAGAGTACACTTCCAATCGGCCTGAGCAGGGTCCTTCTCCTCCAGTGAGACGCAAATATCCTAAGGGAACAAATGATAAACAAAACGCAAGATATAAAGGAAAATAAATGTGTGTATCTACCTGTGAAAACCTTTGTGGTTTGTATGAGGAAATAAGAAAAGAGAGTTATATTTTAGAATGCTTTTCATGATCACTCTAATGGAAGCACTGATATCTGTTGGATCAATGGAATCTTTTCCATTTTGCACAGATTTAACAAGACACATATACAATAGCACCATGTGCTTTTATTTTCTTTTAAGGATTTCCTCTTTTTTTTAAAAATGTGTTTAGTACAGGGTCTCCAAGGTCTCTATGTAGACCAGACTCGTATTTATTCTCCTGTTTTCAACTTCTCACACACTGGGATTAAAGGTGCACACCACCACACCCAGTCTCAATCATCATTTCAGTGCACCCCAGAGTGCCTAAGCAGGGCTTGAGTCCGATGAGCTATCTGGCCCATCCTCTTTTGAGGATCTCATAGAAATATGGCACTGCACTGGTGTTAAACAGATTCACTATTCACTGTGCTACAGCCTTATTCAAGTGGTGGTCTACAAAATTTTGTTCTGTTTCCCACATCTTACACATTTTGCTAACTTCACTTGAAGTTAGCCCTCTCCTCCTCTTTCTCTGTAGATGAATTCTACTCCAGAACCTCCTGCTATTGGGGGATGATCATCCATAATCGCATCATGAGAGAGATCAAAGAACCATTAGCTCAGTTTTACATCAGATACTACTCATATTGGAAGACACCACTCATTCATCACATTAAAATCTGTTGAAGATGTATGCCCATCCTGTGAATGACTCACAAAAAATGCTACTCACATTCCAAAGTTGTATTGTAACTGGAATTTTTTTTACATCACACCTTTCATTTAAAAGACAAGAAATTTAGGGTATGACTCAGAAGTGGTTAAGATATCAGAAAATAAGGGCTGGCTAGTTAGCTCAGCAGACTAAAGCACCTGCTTAGGCAGAGCACCAGAGCCAGATTCGATCCTGGCATGTCATGCAGGCCCACCCACAGGAAGTGTGGAAATGGTGATTAAGATAGGGCTTGGTGGCACATGCCTGTGATTCCAGTGCTTGGGAGGCTGAAAACAGGAGGATCACTAGAAAGTCTGATCTAGATAGTGAGACCCTGAACTGTTTTGTAGATTCTGTATCATATATATATATATATATGATATATATATATATCAGATAATACTTGTTCTTGTTTGCTTTCTTTTATTTTGATACTGAGAATTGAAACCAGGACCTTGTTCTTGTCCAGAAGGCAGTTTGTTTCTTAAGATTGAGGAATTATTTTGTTACTAATGAGAATAATATGACATGATAGAAGATATCCAGTAAATATTTCCAGAATAGATTTCAAGTATAGTTTTAGATTTGTGCAGACACATTAGAAGACTTTCAAGAAACCTATGTGAGAGGATTTTTAGTAATGACATTCAACAGGGATTGCGTTTCTCAAGAGAAAAGTATGCACACTGATTGGTATTGGTGCATCCATATGAGCTCTGGATCACAAAATAGTTTCCAGAAAGAAATTCCAGTTTACACTGTAATTAAAATGGAATATGGATATTGTATCTGGCATTGACAGTCACAATGCAATTTTCACATGCAGAAATTCCAAAGTATAAGGTCTAAGCTTTAAGTCCATATGGCTTTAAAGAGTATGATAGTTACAGTGTGTTATAAAAATCAGTCACCAACAATGATGGACAGGGACAGGTACAATTTTGTTCATGCTCTCCACTGTCAACATTGAATTCTGAAAGAATATACTGATCCCAGCTGTGATGTCTGCTCAGCCCTCTGAACAGGGAGAGTAAAATAGTGAGAAGTAGCTCAGGGTTTGGACACAGTGTCTGGGCTGAAAATGGGCTTCCAAAGAGAAGAGAGACTTAGAGGAAACCAGGAAACATGCAGGAACTAAGCAAACAAAAATGCCTGCTGCATTTTTGAAATTTTAAAGTATCATTCTCTTTCTGTGGAAAGGAAACTTCATTTAGTATTTTTTAAGAAAAAAAGCTTATGTTCAGAACAAAACAACTCAGTTTAAAAATTAATATTTTTTCATTTGTGATGGGATATATCCACATATATGTGTAAATTACAAGGAAATTTATAAGATATAGAGCTGCAGTGAGATGTATATCTAATAAATATATATCTAGCATATGCATCAGATATTCATGCATGGAAATAAGTACGTTCTGTGACAAGAGCCTGTGAGTGCAGTGAAGTGTGGCTGTAATTATGGACTCAAAGTCCTGTGTGTTTGTATTTATGAACACACCTATACATGCATGTATAAAGTTAGTATTTAGAAATATTAAAGTTTGAAATTTAAAATACATTAATGTTTTGTGAGTGTGCAAGGTCTCACTACACAGCTTGGACTTATAGTGATCCTCCTGTTTTCAGCCTCCCTAGTACTGGGATTACAGGCATATAAGCCACCATGCCCAGACTCCATCGCCTGCTCAGTGCACTCCTGAGCTGTATGTAAATCAGGCTGCCTCATCTGACAGATATGGCATCCATATATCCCGTTATATTATACAAGGAATAGCAGAGAGAAAAAGTAATTTTTGCAAAAATCATTTATTCTACAATTGATACATTGAATCATTCCAAAGGACCAGTGTTATAACTTGAAATCAGCAAAACTTTATATGTTTGATTTCTGGCATGGACTCCAGATAATGATAGTGAGATCTCTGGCCTCATAAATTAGAAAACTTTGAGACACCATTGCTGCAATCAAGAAACAGGAAGCACCTCTGCCTATTTCAGGAAAGACATGATCTCCTCTAAAGTCTACGAATGTAAGGTACACATCTATGACATGACAGCAGAAAGCCTTTTCAGTGCCCATGGTTGAAGTGGCAGAAATATGGACAAATACAAAATCTGGGGGCTGATTTCTTTCAAAGAAAATAAACATTTGAATTTTGTTGTTTATCACGAATGTATTCACAGTTACACCTTTTATACCTAGAACTCGTTTAACATTTCCCTTCGTCACTGTGTAAGGGTCTTTTTCTAGGCAAAGTTAAAGGAGGACCACTATGAGTCCAAACTATGGAGTGAGACCATGCACTAAATGAATAATAAATAAATAAATAAATTCAGAGATAGGGGTTTTTTCCTATTAAAAAAAAAGCCTGAAAGTATAAGAAACTTGTTTTAGTTAGAGTTAAAAAATAGAACTGGTATCCAGATTTAAGCTCTGGTGTTCCTGTTTGTTCCTTCCTAGTGAAAGCTTCACATCTGAGCAGGCTGAGCATCTCTCTCTTCTGGCACACAGTAAAGTAGGATTATATATCATGCTACACTCACTATGTTTGGTCCTTTCCCTTTTTTCTCTACTTCCACAACTGACTGCCTTCTATGCACAGTTCATGTGAAAGTAACACATCAACTTCAGTCAGAGGAGTATTACAGCAGCCAGACTTGCAGGAAATTGCACTCTCTTAACCTGGCCCTGAGTCTGGAAAAGTTTGAATTGTGCACACATCAGCTTCTGAAGAAGGATTCTTTTGGTCAGGAGAAATGTTCACTTTTAGCTGTTCTCACTATTTGAGCTTTCATACACTTTTCCAGGGATGTAAGGAAAGAAGGAAAGCAGGTTGATCTTTATCGTGTTTTATCAAGATCTTCCATTTTCTCTCTAACTTTGATGAAGATTGTCTTCTCTGTCTGGCATGTGGATGTAATTCTATGGGACTCACCATCCATCACTCCAGGAGCACAGCGTTTTCTTTGGAACAGAGGACTGTGCTGCCTAGATGCTAGGAATGCCTCCAGCAAGCTGTTGCTGAGCAATTCAGAGCCAGGAAGATGGAGGTACGAAGGACAAACTGCTTTTGTACACTCGGGCTTTCTAGACATCTTTGGAAGCCAAAAGGATATCATATGCTTCCCATCAAATAATAGCAAGGAGACAGAATTATCAGTGAATTTCCAGAAATGGGCACAACTAACATCAAATTTGGGAATAAGGAAAATTGGGTAAAAAATGGTTCAAAAAAGTATAAAGAAGCTTTTTTTTTTTTTTTTTTTTCCCACAAATCTGATAATCAGGAAAAAGGCATTTAAAGGGAACACTAAGATTCCCCTACTCATGCCATTATGTTAAATAATCACACTTTTTTTAAGTTTATAGGTTTCAGAATGTTCTTCAGTGCCAGAAATGTAAATCAGAGGAAAACAATTGTTATGTCTTTGTGAGGGATTAAGTTTTGGCAATAAAAATCAAGCTTATCTTTTAAGTCATTTCCCAACTTTAGAGCCAGGAAAGACTTAAGTGCATAAAAATTAATTCCTCTGGTAAAGTTTGTTCATTTATATAAATCAATCTCTTGTACTCTAAAATAAAAATTACTGGGCAGATTTCCCTGCCTGGGATTTTGTTACACAGATGCATGGTAACTTTGGGTAAGCATCTTAATAAAATGTCATCAGAGAGATTTTGCTTCCATCATTATATTCACTTCAACTGTGAATCTTTTTCACAACTTTTTCTCCTTCTGAAACCAAGTGCACAAAATTCACACAAATGTACACATGAAATTCTCCAAACTACACATGGGTCCTGAGAGCTGCCCACAAAATCCTTTCATGTGTATTGTCAGTTCCTTTCTCCAACCCAACAGGCAATATTGGCTTTTGCCTAGATCTGTAAAGTCTATATTTGTCTTTTGGTTCCCATGCCTATCATATAATTTATCAAGTAAATTTTTCTTAGATCACTGAAGCCACCACATAGAATCTTTTTTACATTCTATAACATGTACATTAAACTTTTATTGCATTTCATGATGACCTGATAGCAAATAGTTAAGTTTCACTCACAAATTTGAATTAAAATATTTATAATTAGAAGTCTAATTCAGAATTTTATCAGTACTGATGGAAGGATTTATGCATTAGAATATTTCTCATCTAAGGCTGTCAATTTGCCTCCAAAAAGCTATGGATACTCAGTGTACAAGAAGCAGGATTAAACTAAACAAGAAGCTCATGGATCACTAAACAGCTGCGGGTTTGTTTTGTGCCTATGTATCTGATCCTGTGAAAAAGAAAAATGTTTCACACTATCTCTGTGAAAACATTCAATTGAGCAGAGAGAAAACTCCTTTGTTCTATAGTCACAGAAATGTTACAATGAAGAAGGTGCACATGTATTTCCAAACTATCACTCTTATAGAGTAAATCCTATACTCAAAATGCCAAAGTTTTAATTGTTAAGAAATGAGAAGCAAAGATAATTATACTGCTGATTTTTATTGGTGTACTGAAAGGAACAGTTAGCACTTAATGTTTTTCTCTTCTTTTTAATTTTTTGACCAATTTTGCATGCTTGCACCTGGTAATCTAACAACTAATATGAAGACAATATGCAATTAACCATTATTGAATTCCAACCCTTTTAAAAATATTTTTTCATTCTCTTAAAAAAGAATTAAGCATGCTATTATATAAGACCACCGAAATGGAAAATAAAAACAGTTGCAACAATACTAGTGTAGTGAGGAAAGCTCGTCATATCAGCTTCTCTGAGTAATTATGGTTTATGGATGAATTTCTCCATCTTCTATAGCTTGTTCATTTTCTATTAGCAGAGACTAACTGTCCATGCTCCTAGACATTAGGCAATGCATAAACCATACCTGAACAGACGACCCCTGCATCTTCTGTGTGCCCACAATCGTTCTTGACCCAGTCATAGGAAGTGCACATTCGTACATGCAGCTCCTCTCCTGTGCATGTCAGTCGGTCAAAGATCACAGATCCTGACCCAGGGCCAAAGTGAGAGTAGCTGAGGATATCAACTGCTTCTCCACATCCTAACTGTCTACACACCACGTCTGCAGCTCTTTTGTCCCAGTCATTATCACACATTGTGGCCCAGGAGTTGTTGTGAAAGATTTCTACTCTTCCTTCACAGTGATGACTGCCACTCACCAGACGGAGGTGTGGGCTCCCTGAAGAAAAGAAAAATAATTGGATCATATTTTTATAGGACATCAAAATTGTTTTCAAACCCTCAAACAAGCAGAGATTGTAATCCACATTGAGATTATCTAACTAGTACAGAAACTGTAGACTTCCAGCCAGCACTCAAGCCCGGGCTGTGTGTGTGTGTGTGTGTGTGTGTGTGTGTGTGTGTGTGTGTGTGTGCACGCGCACGTGCGACTGTCTGCCTGTGTACCTGACTCCTTCCGGCCAAAGCCCATGCCTGATGTGTGGGTGAGACCTTCTTCCTGCTTGCTGGGCCCACTACTACCCAGGCCAAGCCTGTGTGTAGGATCAACCCTACAATCACTGGAACCTCCTTCATCAGATAGGCCAGGTGTGGAACTGGGGCAGAACTCCTTGCAGAGAGGCTGGGGGCTAGAACCACCCAGTTAATCCAAGAGCTGAACATCTTGTCAGAGGGGTGAGGTAGGCTCACTTCCATGGGTTGCAGCAGGAAGAAGCAGAGCACAGCTGCCAGACACAAAGCACACACACGTGGATGAATTCATACATCCTAGATCCAGACCCAGTAAGCTGAGACACTTTGTTAGACCCAGGTCTATGGCATCATCCTTTCTCTTGCTCTCTTGATCAAGCCAAGGACAACAGATAACAGGAGTGGACTAGTCTGTCTGAGAGATCCCACGTACATCAAAGGGAGGTGATCAGACAGAATTTAATGGAAATTATTTAGACGCAATTTCCCCAATTTAATATCTGCTTAGCTGAATAGACATAATGTTTGCTCTTATGATCTAAGATAAAGAAACCCAGGACACTTTAACTCCACGATTAGTGCCTTCCCTTCAGACCCAGACCAGGCCCTGCTCATGTGACAACTTCTGCTCTCTTCCTCCATACCCTCCAGACCCAGACCAGGCCCAGCTTGGTTGTGGGATTCAGTCACATGGTCTACAGAAGGAAAAGATTCAGCATAGCAGCCAGACCCAATCTACACACATCAGGACAAGTACAAACTTTGTAGATCCAGACCCAGTAAGGTAAGAAACTTTGCTAGATTTAGATCTATGACAGTGTCTTCTCTCTTATTCTCTTGATCTACAGAGGGGGTAACGGGCAACCAGATGAACTGCTCAGCCTTAAATGCCCCAGGTATATAATGGAGAGGTGATCAGACAAAAGTTAGGAGAACTAAATCAAATACAAATTCCCAAATTAATATCTTCTTAGCTACACAGACATAATGTTTGTTCTTACTGTATAAAATACAAGTCAGTTAGGTACAAAAGTTTGTCAACTGCTAAATATCACTACCTATTATTAAGGTTCCTAACTGTAGTTCTGTAATGCAAAAATATAACAGCCTTAACCATAAAATCTACCTTGGATAAGATTTTCAGTTGGTGACAATGGTGAAACTGCACCAAATCTCTACACCTAAGGTTGGAGGACAGTGCTATACAAAATGACAAAGAGAAGGAGTAAAATGCAATCTTAGCCCCAAGCCCACCAAGAGCAAATGTAGGAGACACTAGCATAGAAGAAAGTCAGAATCATACAGCTGGAATCTCTGAATTAACAGAGGTTGAAGTAAAGAAACAACTGCAGAAAGGTGCAGAGGAAATCAAATCAGAAATTACCTATGAAGAAAAAAAAAGAAATAGTGAATTAATAGCATCTGAAATAAAGAAATAAATACAGAAAGGAAGGGAGGAAAATTGATTAGAAATATTTGGAAGTAAAAAAGAAAGGATAATTACAATAAAAAATAAATGCTTCTAAGAAGACAACATTGACAGAAAATTAGAGGAAAATAGAAAAATGATGGAATCATTGAATGAGCAATATAGGAAAGAAATAGATTACATGAAGCAGTTTCAAAGAGATATACAGGAAAACAAAATCTCAATCACAAGCCGGCAACATCATATGAACGAGAGTGAAGATAAAGTTTCAGATCTTGAAGATACAGTCACAGCTAGTGAAAGGGAAGAAAGGGTCACTTAAAAAAACTAGGATAAACTCAAGTACCTATGTTATAGAGTAATAGTATCACGAAGCTTTTCTGCTGGAGGGTTGAGAATGTAACTTAATAGACCAAAAAATGGAGAAAAAGAAGGGCTATGAGGATAGCCAATATTTTGGCCCTAGCCTTTCAAGGTCAGTAAGGACACAGGACATAAGAGAACCTGTGCTGTAATATCCTATAACTCAGAGGTGTCTCAAATTTTCTGGTCAAGGAGATTATGGGACCTCAGAGAAAAGGGATAAATGAACTATAGTGTGTCTAAGGAAAGTCAACCAGAGAAAAACATTCTCTCAGGCTTTCACGGAAAGCAAACTGGCCAAGCAATGGCAGTGACTTGTCCCGAAGGCTGACACTGACAACAGTTCTACAAAGCACTATATATGGTTCCAAAGTTAATCCTGAGGGGATTTGACCTTGGAAGATACAAAAGATGAATGTTTTGTTATACAGGTCTTGCTTTGACTTGCCCTTGATCACCCAGCAAAAAAGCTTAATTACAAGGCATGAAACACAGAGCTAGTGTTAATGTTTAATTGTTTGATCAATCTTATACACTGATATCTATTAATCTAAACTGATCTGGTAATGAAAATATGTAATATAATCATTGTTAAAATTTTTCTGGTTTTGAAATTCTGTACTATATGTAAATAAATAAATTTTTAATTAAAAAAACAACTAGGATGCAGGAAAAAAAATAATTCAACATCTGCAAGATGATGCAAAGATGAACAACATGAGATTAACAGGCATAAATGGGAAATAAGGAGTCAGTACAAATGATATAAAAAGAGTATGGGCAGCAGTACTAGGAGAAAACTTCCCAAATATGAGAAAACAATCTGATAATTATTCAAGTAACTGAAGCGTACAGAACTTCAAATAAAATCAACCCAAGTTAAAACACACCCAGACATATAATAGTCAAGATCCCAGAAATGCAGCAGGAGAACAATATACTAAAAGCCACTAGAAAAAAAGAAACATCACATTTAAAGGAAAACCCATCAGAATAATGGAAGATTTCTCTTCACAAACCGTGAAGTCAAGAAAAGCATGGAGCAGAGTGCCTCAAGTCCTCTAGGAAAACAAATTCCAGCCCACATAGCTGTATCCCACAAAACTCTCAAGCATGAGAGAAAAGTGAAATACTTTCATGAATAAAGAATTTCATGATGCCGAAGCCAAGGCTACACAGACTTTAAAAGATATTTTAGAGACATACCAAAATGATTAGAACTCCATGAATGAGAATGAAAAGAGCCCACCAAATAAGGCAATGAATTAATCACAGGAGAAAAAGTGCTAAGCAATAGCTGGTAAATAATATGTCAATCATAAGTCAATACATTTTAATTATAACTATCAATGTAAATAAACTTAGTTCATTAATTAAGAGAAATAGATGGGCACAGTGGATTAGGAAGCAAAAACCAACAATGTGCTGTATACAAGTAACATACTTGGCTCATAGAAATTCATTGGCTGAAAGCAAAGGGATAGAAAATAATACTACATGCCCCAGCACCTCAGAAAAAAAGCAAAGGTAGCAATCCTATTCACAGACTGTCTGAACTTCAAACCATGAATGATCAAACAAAATAAAGAAGACCAGTGCAAGAGGAAGAGGAAGAGGTCATGGTCATGAACATATATGAACCAGAAAGGGGAGTACATAACTATATAAGACAAATCTTAATGGCCATGGAAAATCCACTATCCAGTACCACAATATTAACAGGAGACCTTATCACGCACTTAGCCCAAAAAGAGAGGTCAAGAAAACAAAAATTAGCAAATAATTAGAACTCAACCAGATCTTTATGCAAATGGATTTAGTGTACACATACAGAGTTTTCCAACAAAATCTAGATACATGTTTTTTTCAGCTTCACGTACGACATTTCAAAAAAATTGAACACATAATACTCTATAGGTCATGCTTAAGTATATGCTACAAAACAGAAATTATCCCATGCCTACTTTGTGAACACAATGCAATGAAACTGGAAATAAATGACAAAAGAAACACAAAAGCCCCATAAATACATGGAAATTAATCCCCTCCTCAGTAGCCAATGGATTAGAGAAATTAAATGAATAATCTACAATTCAATGAAAACTCAAGCACAACTTATTAGAACTTACAGGATGTAAGGAAAGCAGTTCTTAGAGGCAAATTTATATCTATAAACTCACACAGTAGCAAAACTGAATAAGAACAAATAAATACTGGATTGCTACACCTCAAATGTCTAGAACAAGTAGAATAAACCAAACTCAAAGCTGAAAGGTACAAGTAAATTATAAAGATTAGAGCAGAAGTTAATGCAATCAACATGAAGAAAACAATACAATTACTGAATGAAAAATTCGGTTCTTTAAAATATTACTAAAATTGAAAAGCTCCTCGCTAACCTCATCAAAAATAGGAAAGAAAAAATTCAAATTCAAGCAACAAGGAATGAAAAGGGCAAAATTACTACAGACCCAGTAGAAACTCAAACGATTAATAGCTGCTTTGGAAATCTTTACTCTCAGAGAATCAAAGACATAGAAGAAATGAATAGATTCCTAGAAAGGTAAATAAAAATTGCTGAAACTAAATGAAGAGGAAATAAGAACTCTCAATAACCCAATAATAGCCAATGAAATTCTGAATATAACTTTAAATTATCAACAAAGAAAACCCCAAGTCTTGATGGGTTCACAGCTGAATTCTATAACAAAGTTATAGTAGATATAGTTGCAAAAATCCTCAAATACTTCAGCAAAATTGAACGGAAATCATTTCACGGGGCAAGTAACATACTGATACCAACACCAGAGAGAGATGCAACTAAAAAACAGAACTACAGGTCAATATCTTTTATGAAAATAGATGCAAAAATCCTCAATTAAATTTTAGGAAATAGAATGCAGCAAATCATAAAGAAGATTATACAACATAATCATTTAGGGTTCATTTCATGAATGCAATGATGGTTCAACATATGCAAATCTATAAATGTAATATATCAAGAGAGCCAAATCAAAAACCCACGATCATCTCACTTGATGCAGAAAAGGCCTTTGACAAAGTCCAATATTCATTCATGATCACACCCCTACAGAAAATTGAAATAGATGGCCTCAACCTCAATCTGATAAAAAGCCATCCAAGATAATACAACTGCAAATATAATTCTAAATGGGGAGAAACTGAAATCTTTTGCTCTCATATCAGCTACAAGATAAGGACATCTTCTATCATCTTATTCAATATAGTTCTGGAATGATTAGCTATAGCTATTAGACAAGAAATAAAAGTAATAGAATAGGTAAGGAAGAAGTTAATCTAACATTATTTGCATATATCATGAAAATATACTTGGAAGACCCCCAATATCTCCATATAGGAGCTCTTAGAATTAATTTAAAAATTCAAGCCGGGCGTGGCGGCTCACGCCTGTAATCCCAGCACTCGGGAGGCTGAGGCAGGAGGATTGGTGCGAGTTCGAGACCAGCCTGGGCTACAAAAGTGAGCTCAGGGCCAGCCTCAACTGCATAGCGAGACTCTGTCTCAAAAAGGCAAAAAATAAAAAAAATTTAAAAAAATTCAATAACATAGCAGGTCAGAAAGTCAATACACAAAAATCAATAGCATTCCTCTACACAGATTATAAACACACTGAGAGAGAAACTGGCCAAACAACATATACCTTGCTCCTGGATAGGAAGAATAAACATTGTGAAGATGGCCATACTCCTAAAGCTGTTATACAGGCTTAATGTAAACTCTATCAGAATATCATGAACATTCCTCACAGAACAAGAAAAACCAATTCTAAATTTATTTGGAAACAGAGAAGACCTAGAATAGCAAAGGCAATCCTGGACAACAAAGGAAAGGCAGGAGGCATTACAATTCCTGACTTGATATTATACTACAAATGTAGTATGATAAAATTTGCATGGTATTGGAAAAAAATAGACCTGAGGGTCAGTGTAATAGATTGGAAGATGCAGAAGCAACTACAAACACACTCAGCTACCTTATGTTCGACAAAGATGTTAAACATGTTCACTGGAAGAAAGATTGCCTCTTTAATGAATGGTGCTGGAAAAACTGGCTCTCTACATGCTGAAACTAAAACTTCACCCAGGTCTATCTCCATGCACTAAAGTTGAAATGTATTTAAGATCTAAACATTGAAACAGAAACAGTAAATCTCTGGGAAGAGAAAGTAGGTGGAAATCTTAAAGACATGCAGGTAGGCAAACACTTCTTAAACAAAAAATCAAACTGCATTGGAAATACTTGAAAGAATAAACAACTGGGACTGCCTCTTATTCAGAAGTTTTTGCATGGCAAAAGAAATCACCAACAGAATAAATAGACAACCCACAGATATGGAAAAAAATCTTAAATAATAACCACTCACATGAAGATCTTCTATCTAGCATTTATAAAGAACTAAAAAAAAAGTGAGTGTCCTAAAATTTAAAGGCCCGATCCAAAAATGGGCATCTAAGGTGAACACACACTTCTCAGAGGAAGAAACACAAGAGGCAAATAAACAAAAGAAAAAATGCTCGACATCACTAGCTTGGGAAATGCACATTAAAACAACTTTGAGATAATATTTCACGCCAGAAAGAATTGTTATCATTCTTCAGATGATGGGCATTTTGGTTGTTTCCAAGGTTTGGCTATCACAAATTGTGCTGCTATAAACATAGGTGCACAGATATCACTGTGGTATGATGTTTTCAGTTCTTCTGGGAAAATTCCCAATAAGGGGATAGCTACATTGAATCGAATTTCGAGTTCTAGTTTTCTAAGGAGTCTCCACACTGCTCTCCACACTGTGATCTTCCCCACAGCCTCTCCAACATGTGTTGCTGCTTCATTTCTTTATGAAAGCCATTCTTTCTGGGGTGAGAAAGTATCTAAGTGTTGTTTCAATTTGCATTTAATGAGTGGCTAGTGAAATGGAGTATTTCTTCATGTATTTGTAAGCTTGTTGAATTTTTTCTCTGATAAATGTGTGTTCATCACAGATGCCCATTTCTGGATTGGATCTTTGAATTTGGGGACCATAATGATTTTTATTCATAAGTGAAATAAACCAGACCTACATGTGTAAGTATCATATAGTCCCCTTAGTGTAAGACCTCAAAAGAAGAAGCAAAAATGAAGAGTCATAACACAGCTGAACGGAAATCAATGACTTAAGGGTTAAACAATGAAATGACTACAAGCAGTAAACATAGGAAGTAAGGCAGGGGCAAAGCCATGCACTTATGTACACAGGATGAATTAGATAATGGTCCTAGGAACCTCCAAAATGTTTTTGATGCTGAGGCTAGCAATGTGTAACAGTAAAAATTTGCTTGTAATGCCTGTCATTCTGGTCTTTTAGATGTGTGCTGATTCTAATGTAATTTTAGTTCCTGCTCTATTCTCTTTCAAGTAAATGGTTGGTTTACAAGAAAACTTAAAAGGGTATTAAATGAGACTAAGAAACTAGGAGAATGCCATAGGATTGACTGGTGACAATTTTGTATATCTTAAATTTCTAAATGTGTAAAAATTTGTAGCTAGTTTTATCACATTCTATAGAGATTTATTAGAGTGTCAATGATTGACAAAAAAATACCAATTCCAAGTTAAATCTAAAATGTTTGATACTCAGAAATACAGTGATGTCATGCTTAAGTGCCTATGTTATATAGTAATAGTATCACTAAGCTTTTTTTCTGGAGGGTTTAGAATATAAGTTTGCAGACCAAAAATTAGAGAAAAAGAAGGGCTACAAGGATAGCCAGCATTTTGGCGCTAGCCTTTCAAGGTCAATGAGGACTCAGGACATAAGAGAAACTGTGCTATAACATCCTATAACTCAGTCCTTTCGCAAATTTTCTGTTCAAGGAGATTATGGGGCTACAGAGGTGAGGGACTGAAGATATATAGCATGCCAAAGGAGAGTCATCTAGAGAGAAAATATTCTCTCAGGCTTTCACAGAGTACAAATTGCTCAAGCAATGGCCATGGCTCATCCAGACAGCTGACACTGACAACAGTTCTACAAAACACTGTACATGGTTCCAAAGTAAATCCTGAGGGGATTTGACTGACCTTGAGAGATACAAAAGTTACATGTTTTGCTAAACAGGTCATGCTTAAACTTGCCCTTAACCACCCAGCAGAAAAGATTAACCACAAGGCATAAAACCAAAAGCTAAACTAGAATGCCGAGCTGTAAAAGTCCTAAATCAACAGCTTCCAACATTGCCAGTTTTACCAAACACACACTGCGATTATCGGATATTAGACTACGTATACAACTACTTTCTCTTAGTTCATGAGAAGAAATTGTGTTGTACCAATAATGATTTGAAAAATTATACCATATACACCCTGTGCTCTGTATAACTAATAGGAGGACACCAATATGCATTTTATCAAATATTGAAGTGCACTACTAATGTGTTTTGAAACTGTCACATTGTTATGGATTGTTATTTCTTATTAAAAGTAATAAAAATTTTTAAAATTTTAAAAAAGGAAAGAAATAGTAGGACAAAAAAGAAAAAAAAAAAGATTGTTATCATAAAGAAATCAACCAGAAACAAATGTTGGAGAGGCTATGGGGAAAAATGAACCCTTTTCCACTACTGGTGGGAATGTAGACTGATGAACCCATTACGGAAATCAGTGTGAAGACTCCTCAAACAACTAAGACTGAAAATTCCATTTAATTCAGCTATCCCTCTTCTTGGAATTTTCCCAAAAATTTGAAAACATCATATTATAGTGATATATGTGCAGCTCTGTTTATAGCAGCACAATTTGTGATAGCCAAATAATGGAAGCAAGCCAATATAGCCTTTACCTACGGATTGGATTTTAAAAATGTGAGTGTTTATGCAATAGAGTATGACTGAGCTATACATAAAAATAAACTTGAAGCTTTCATATATTATTGCATACAACCTGAAGTTTTACTCATAAGTGAAATAAACCAGACCTACTCACATGTATCAATACCACATTGTCTCCATAGTGTCAGACCTCAAAAAATAAAATAAAAATTGAAAGGTGTAATGCAGTTAAATGGAAAGAGAGAACTTAAGAATTAAACAAGGAAGAGAGGAAAAGGAAACGTTTTGGAATATGATTGGAGCAAAACCAAACATTTACATAAAGAAGATGTTTAAAGCAATGGTGCTAAGAATCTCTATAAGGTTTTTAAAAATAACAGTTAATGGGTAGAATTCCTACCATAGCAAACTCTATATGTTGATGTCTGTGAACTAAGCAACTACACTGAGGACAACAATGTGTAATATTAAATCCATGTTTAAAATACCTATCATTTTGGTCTTCTAAATGCGTATTGCTGGGCTCTCAGGTTAGCTCAGTGGTTAAAGCACCTATGCAGGCAATCGCTGTCAGGTACAGGGGATGGTGGTTTGATCCCTACCCCCACGACTAAGGCAGCCTGAGCCAGCCAATAATAAATTTTTTTTAAAAATAAATATGTATTGCCTCCAATGTTGTATCAGTTATTTCTCTATTGTTTTTAAAGTGAATGTGTATTTTTTATTTATTGACTTTTTTATTTATGGAATTGGGGATTGAACTGAGGCTCTGGCGCTTGCCAGTCAAGTGCTTATTCTACTGTGCTATCTCCCCAGGCCCTGGTAAATGTTTACTTAGAAAGGTAATAAAAGTAAACAAGAGAGAAGAAAAACAAAATGTCCTAGGATTGTCCTGCCACAACGTTATATATGGTTTGATTTCCAAATTTCTTCGTTAAAAATGTGTAATTTTTTTAACATTCTATTGGGATTAAAATTTTAGAATATCCATGGTTGCTTAAAAATAGCAGCTCCATTTTATGTCTAAGGTATGTGATATTCAGACAGATAGTGCTGTTAAGCTTAGCTGCCTATTGTAAAATAATAATATCCTATATCCTATACTATTAATAAAGTTTGCAGACCAAAATTAGAGAGATAGACTAGCTAAAAGAATAGCCAATATTTTTCCCCTAGCCCTCCAAGGTCAGTGAAGACTCAGGACAAAGGGAACTTCTGCTTTGACATACTGTATCTCACTGGTATACCAAAGTTTCTGATCAAGGAGATTGTGGAGCCACAGAAGAAAGTGATTGATGATGTATTGTATGCCAAAGGAGAGTCACCTAGAGACAAAAAAAAAATTCTCTCAGGCTTTCACAGAGAACAAATTGGTGACTGTGACTCATCCAGATGGCTGACATTGAAAAAGATTCTAAAGGCACTTTACATGGTTTCAGGGTAAATCTTTAGGGGATTTGACTGGCCTTGTCAGATAGCAAAAGTTGCATTTATAGTTATATAGGTCTTGATTTAACTTGGTCTGAAACATCCTTCAGAAAAGTATTATCATGAGATATAAAAAGTAAAGTATATTAATATACTGGGTGATAAAAGATTCATCAACAACTCCAGACAATTGTCAGTTGTGCTATAACTTACTACTATTATGGGCTGTTGGGCTATGTTGGGTTATTTTGCTGAATATAAGTACTACAATTTTTGGTCTGGCATCAAGTATGAAAAGGTCCTTTAAATACTTATCCAAATACAGCTTCTCTAACTGCAGTGGAACACCCATCTCTGACAAAACAAGACAAAAAGGGAAAATATAAATAAAGGGTAATTTTGTATATATATATATATATATATATATATATATATATATATATGTTTGGGACAGATATGCAGTTACTTTCTCTTAATTCATCGAGAAGAACGGTTTGTACTAATATTGCTTAGACAAGATATGTCTGCATTTTATCCTTGAATAACTAATATGAAGTCAACAATGTGCAATGTATTAATTATTGTAGCTGTCATACTAACTTGTTTTGAAACTGTTTCATTGTTATTTTATCTTTTCTCTCATTAAAATGAATAATAAAAAATTTTTAGAGAGATTGGACACGGTGGTGTGCCTGTAATCCCACAGCTCAGGAGGCTGAAAATAGGTGGAACACTATGAGTCTTATCTATGTAGTGAGACATTGTAGGCTCTATAAAATACACACATACATACACACACACACACACACACAAAAAAAAAAAACCTTTAAATAATGAATAAATATGGGCTGGGAGATAGCTCTGTGGCACAAGTGCTTGTCTGGCAAATGCAAGACCATGAGTTCAAACCCCAGTCCCTCAAAATAAATAAATAAATAAACGAACAAACAAAGAAGAAACTATAAAAGATACTATGCCAAGCCAGACGTGGTGGCACACACCTGTAATCCCAGCACGCGAGAGGCTGAGGCAGGAGGATTGGTGCGAGTTCAAGACCAGCCTGGGCTACAAAAGTGAGCTCAAGGCCAGCCTGAATTGCATAGTGAGACTCTGTCTCAAAAAGACAAAAAAAAAAAAAAAGAAAAGAAAATATATATATAGTATGCCATACACCAGTGTCAAATATATTTCAAAAGGAGAGAGAGAGACAGAGAGAAACAAAGACAGAGAGTGAGGCCACATTCAAAGAGCATTCAGGAGATTGATGTGCTGCTGAGACTCACCTGA
The DNA here is from genome assembly GCA_004027025.1 of Myocastor coypus. Classification (NCBI taxonomy): domain Eukaryota; kingdom Metazoa; phylum Chordata; class Mammalia; order Rodentia; family Myocastoridae; genus Myocastor; species Myocastor coypus. The sequence goes on along the minus strand of PVJA010000636.1, from coordinate 2,654 downwards.
ACAGGCAACTGCAACAGCCCCACCATGCTGGCAGCTGCTTCCTGCACAGGGCACTCTAGGACACAGCCAGAGCTCAGGCTCCTGACCCACACACTGAAACTGTTCAGCCCACATGTGCTCATTGGGCATTTTGGTCACATTCCTCAGGATAGACACAGGCATACCACACCCCAGCTCTGCACAGATGACCTGGGCAGTGGGGAATGTGAAGTTCACATCAGGCACGAGAATCCAGTTTCCTCCAGGATTCACTTCCACTCGTCCAGAGCAGAGTCCTTTCTGTCCACCCAAACGCACAAATTCTGTGGAAGAAAAAGACTGTGAGTGTACGTTACCTAGAAATAGAATGATCCACTAGAAGTGATGTTGTGAAAGCTGTTGTTTATCCAAGACTGGAGCATAAGAATTATGGGAAAAGGATTTCAATTGGTGTTAAAATGAGAATCACAGCACGAAGTGTTTAAGAGGAATTTATGGTAATTTTGCAATGTCACTTCAGAATTTGTGAGAGGAATCTTGTGAAAGGAATATCTAATTCCATACAGATAGAGAGAGACAGATAGATAAACAGAGATAATTGTGCATGTCTGTCTCTATATGTAGACATAGATCTATATATCCCTTATATAAATATTAAAATATTCAATTTTTTTAGAATTTATTTTATTTTATTTTCTTGTTTCAGAACCTTTGTTTGTTTATTCACTCATTTTTATGGCCAGCTCAGCCTGCCCCAAGGGCAGGGCTGGCGCAGCATGTGGTGCCGGGGATCGAACCACGGTCCCTGAAGCCGCCCAAGGTTTCCCAAGCAGGCGCTTTAAACCACTGAGCCATCCTGCTGGGCCCCAAAATATTCAATTATTAGTAATACATTATATATATATATATATATATAGTATATTATATATTATATAACATATATTATATAATATATATTATATTATATATAATATGTAATATATAATATACATTATATGATACATATATAATATATATCATATATAATATATAATATATATTATAATATGTACATATAATATATATAATATATAATATATGATATATAATATATGATTGTATAATATATAATATTATATAATATAATTATATATTATATATTATATATTATATGTATATATAATATATATATATTAGATTCAGAACTCCAGGGAGATATCTCATTAAAAAGTAGATATACAGATCATATATATATATATATATATACATATATATATATATATATATATAGAGAGAGAGATGATATATAGATATAAACATAGATAATGATATAGATATCTCCACTTGTCTGTCCTCTGTTGTCTGTCTTCTAATACAAATGTCTATATCTATATCTATCTATATCTATATCTATCTATCTATCTATCTATCTATCTATCTATCTATCTATTCAATCTTCTTTCATTCAAAGGTCCATGCCTTCTGCTGAATTTGAACTAAAGGAAAAGATGGAATTTTTATTTCAATTTTATCACTAGAATATTTCTGTGACTAGATAATGTTAGTTAGTTTAGTAAATATTGGATTAAAATATTTCAGCATTTATTTAAACCTCAAAACTTGTATTTTTTATTTGTTTATTTGTTTTTCTGTTAATATTTTTTCTGATTTTCTATTAATTATAATGGGAAAGAAATAGCAATGAGACAGTTTCTAAACAGGGTAGTAGGAAAGTTGCAATAATTAATACATTGCAGGTACTGGCAAGAAGGCTCAGCGGTCTAAGGTGCCTGCTTAGGCAAGCTTAGGCAACTGCAGGTTCGATCTTCAACACCACATGCTGTGCCAGCCCCATCCCCAGAGCAGGCTGAGCTGGCCATAACATAAATAAAGTTTTTAAAAAAATAATACATTGCATGTTTTTGTCTTCATAGTATTTATTCACAGTACAAAATGCAGACATGTCTTATCTAAACAATATTAGTACAAATCATTTTCCTCCTTAAACTAAGAGAGAGTAGCTGTACATCTATCCTAACTATTTTGTATGTGCATATGTCTGTGCATGTGTGTGTGTGTGTGTGTGTACATTTCACTATGAAATGGTCCTTCATTTCTATCCCCATTTTGTTTTGTTTTATCAGAGATGGGTGTCCATTGTTGCTAGAGAAGCTGTATTTGGAGAAGACTTTGAAGGACTTTTTCATAATTGATGCCAGTTGATATAATGTAGATATTTGTATTCAGTAAAATAACCCAGTATAGTCCAACAGACTGTAATAGTATTGGGTTATCAGCAGAACTGACATTGTCAGAAGCTGGTGGCTTGAGTCTTTTAGAGCCATACATATTAATGGCATTATTTTTCATACCTCATGGTTATACTTTTCTACTGGATAGTTAAGATCAAGTTAAAGCAAGACTTACATAACCAAAAATGTATCTTTTGTTTTTAACAAGGTCAGTCAAATCTCCTCTGGATTTACCCTGAAACTATATACAGTACCTTATAGATCTTTAGTCATTGTCAGCTATGTGAATGAGCTATTACTTGACCAATTTGCTCTGTGAAAGCCTAAAAGAACTTTTTCTCCCTAGGTGGCTCTCCTTAGGCACACAGTACTTTGACAATCACTTTCCTCTGTGGCCCAATAATCTCATTCAAAAGAAGATATGGGACAACACTGAGTTACAGA